>PVHP010005418.1:32673-65560 GCA_004024765.1 Zapus hudsonius
AAAAAAAAAAAAAAAAAAAAAAAAAAAAAAAAAAAAAAAAAAAAAAAAAAAAAAAAAAAAAAAAAAAAAAAAAAAAAAAAAAAAAAAAAAAAAAAAAAAAAAAAAAAAAAAAAAAAAAAAGAAAGAAAGAAAGAAAGAAAGAAAGAAAGAAAGAAAGAAAGAAAGAAAGAAAGAAAGAAAGAAAGAAAGAAAGAAAGAAAGAAAGAAAGAAAGAAAGAAAGAAAAAACTTCTGACTGGCTGCGTCTGTAAGCTCTAAATCTATATAATCATTACCTATGCAAAAAGGTACCAATTAATTTACCTGAATCCTAACCAAAAAAGTTTCTTCTCACAGCTGAAAACTGCCCTTTAAAATTTTTTTTCAAATGTTTTTTTATATTTTATTTATTTATTTTTCAAGCAGAGAGGAGAGAGAGAGAGAGAGAGAGAGAGAGAGAGAGAGAGAGAGAGAACACCAGGGCCATCACATTGTGGGTCTGGCGTATGTGGGTCCTGGGGAATTGAACCCAGGGCCTTAGGCACCAGAGGCAAGTGCCTTATCCGCTGAGCCATCACTCCAGCCCATCAAATGTTTTAATTAAACTATCAGATACAACCCTGCTTCTTTAAATTCCCTTTCCACTTTACAAAGGCATTTTTTAAATTACCATTTCTTATCTGATTATTTCACTCCAATTTATCCTCCCACGTGCCCCACTACAACCACAAGGTTCCTTTCAGTAGGAGCCAGCAGTAACGTCACTGTCTCAAAACTACCTTAATATGCAATTCCTTCCCGTACACAGCCCTGTACAAGATATATCCTCCCTTAATGTATGGCTAACCACTATGTTCCTCCCGTGTGTGCAAATAAGAAGTAGGAGTCATCATACAGTCATTACTTCTTCATTCACAAACAGCTTCCTCATTGTTGTTCATTTTCTTTTATGCTACAAGCTCCTAGAAAGCAATAATGGATTTGTCTACTGTGCTGTGGCATCTGTCGTGTAAGAAAATACCCCTGGCTAGGTGCACAAAAAGAAATGTAACCAGGTGCACACATACATTTATTTATTGACTCATGTTTTCTCAGTATGCTACAAATATTTAACAAAAAGGATAGCTAAACAAATGCAAAGAATAGAATCACAGAGCAATTTACAATTTCTCTCCAAGAATGAAAAAAAATTAACTGACCAATAGCAACATAACCAAGGTTACTGAAAATTAGGATCCCAAGAAGCAATGGCTCTCTAAATTCCCTAAATTCTCATTGACAATGTTATATACATACTTTTTAAGAAGATCTTTAATTGTTTTTGTTTTGTGCTGTTTGGTGGGGGAAGGAAGAGGATAACTCAAAGTTACAATCACAATATTGTGAATACACTTGTGCCATTCAACTGAATATTTAAAAATAGATAAAATAGTCAATTTACCTAAATCAATACTAAGAAAATAAATACAACATTGAGGTTATGGCCAAGAATAATTCAAGAGCAATTCAGCTTTATATCTGTGCCAGTGCGAGATCTCACATCATGGAGAATTTAGTGTCAATATTATAGATGAAAGTTAAATATGCGAAGGAAAATAAGAATACTCAATTTATTCTCTTACTGCCACTTAACTATGTAACTTTGGAAAAGTTATTTACCCTTAATTTCTCATCCATAGAATGGAAATAATAGAGCATTTTATAAGGCTATGGTTATGTTTTACACACACACACACTCTTTTGACCCAATAGCAGTGTGTTGCATACTTGAAACTCAACAAACAACACTCAATACTTATCACTGTCATCTAGAAAAGCACGGTGTCCACAGTAATTAGCTAGAAGATGCTTCAGTAGAAATTCAATGCTAAATCTTCTGAAATTTGTCTAGTTTCACTGTCAGTAATCAAAAAAAAAAAATTTAAGCAGACTCAATTCTAAATGCTGTTAATCTTCCCCAAACCCAATATACGTTAGAACGCAGAGAAGACAGAATGAGTGACTATCACACCGAGCACTTAGATGGTACTCCAGCTCATTAACCCTCTCGTCAGCATCAGTATTATCCTTCCCAGCACGAGCAAACCAACTTTCTCATAGGTAAATTTACCCTCAGTCAAGTAACTGTTAAAGAAAATCATTTCCTAGCTTTTTCAACAGCAAAAAAAGAATCTTCTATAAAAAGAGACTTGTTCATTCATTGGTTTATGTTTGTAGCACTAGGGCTCAAAACTAAGAGCTTTGTGAATTCAAGCAAGTGCTCCACCACTAAACTACATCTCCAGTCCCACCCTCAAGGTTTAGGGCTGGAGAGATGGCTCAGCGGTTAAGGCATTTGCCTCCAGTGCCTAAGGCCCCGGGGTTCAATTTCCCAGTACCCACATAAGCCAGACCCACAAGGTGGTGGCCCTGGTGCGTTCTTTCTTTCTCTCTCTCTCTCTCTCTCTCTCTCTCTCCTCTGCTTGAAAATGAATAAATAAAATAAATTTTTTTTAAAAAAGCAGGTTTACAGAATCTATCACCAAATAGGAGTAAATCTCCAAAAACACTCTGGACAAAGCGTTCAATTAGATATGTTTTGCTATGTGATTGTTGGAGGCATTTTGTCTGTTCATACAATTATTTTAGAAAGTTCTTAGATGTTTTGTAATGGAAATAAATCCACATAAAATCCATTACCACACCAATTTGATCTCAGCAACCAAACCAGAGGATTGTTTTTCACATTCTATAACAAAGCTATACCACTATCAAAAGGGAAAGGGGAGAGGCAGGCTTATATGCAGGGCAGGTGGCAGCAGCGGGAAATTGAGGCCATGACCACAGACTTAATGGTCAGTGATATCTGGAAATCTTGGGTTCAGAACTGCACACACAAGCTATAGAAGGTCTTTTTTTTTCTAGTTAAATAAACACAATAAACGGCCAATGTTTTGATTTGTTTTGGAGGAAGTTTCATAAAATACTACCATACTAAGTTTTTATAAATTCAGCTTCCAACATAGACTCTAAAGTAACATGTAATTATAAAGTTATCGATAATGAAAAACATCAGAGCAGCAAGATTATAGTGGTGCTTCTGAATTTTAAAGAAATCATCTTCTGAGAATTTTTAATAGGCTCTGTAAATGATACTCAAAAGCAGCAGAGAAACTGAAGATGTCAATAAGACCATTAGCACTGCAGAGCCTGCTGCAAACAGCTAGTCAGGCGAGAATCGTTATGACACAGCACGGCACTCTTTATCTAACAACTTTGCCTACCTATTCATCCCACATGATGATTTCATAGCATGGAATTTTAAAGCCTGTGTTTGCTTTAAAATAGGTAGGTAGAAGTGAAGGAAACTCAGAATTAGAGATCACTTAAATATTCCTCAAATATAGCAAACCTAATTTCTATCCAGTCTGTAAACTCAAACACTCCCCAGAACTAGCTTTTTTCACCCAGGGAATTTACTTTCTAAGTTTCATGGTCTCCATATGTGTCTGTCTGTCTGTCAGTCTCTCCCCACCCACCACCCTCAACTCCCCAGGTTTAATAGAAAACAACACTAAATTTTCAAAATGATACATATAGAGCTGGGTGTGGTGGTGCAAGCTTGTAATCCTGGTGCTTTGGAAGTGGAATTCAAGACCTGCCTGGTCTACATGAAACCCTGTTTCAAAAAATAAAACACACACAAATATAATCAATGTCAAAATATGCATGTACAAATTAATACTATCCTTCCTACTCAACGGGCTATCTTTAGCAAGGTATGTATATTACTCAATCATGCCAGCCACTATCTAAAACTCATGATACTCATGCACCACCCAAAAGAATTACCCATAATAGTGTCAATATCTTCCACACATTCTTTATAAAAGCATAGTATCTTCCACTTAAGATTTTAGCTTTGGAAATTGCTCAGATAATCAGTCTTCAGAACATCATTTCTGGTCCAAAAATGGAATTAGGTCTGGTAAGAAAAAAATTTTCATGGGGACCACAAACTATAAAATAAATTCTAATTTACCAGCCCTCAAACTTATTTTTAATATTCTTTCAAATGCACAATTACCTTTTTTAAAACTGTGATAAAAAATAACTGCTAATGTCATTTTCTGGACAAACTATATGAAACATAAGAAATATGCATATCATCAACTGAACTAGTGGCTTAGACATCAAGTATAAACACAATATAATTTAAGAAACAGTGATCTTTTATGTCATCCATTTTTCAACATAAAATTTTCTCATTAAGAACCCAAAGTCGGCACAGATGACTGATTTGCCTGTTTCATTTTGTGCTAGGTTCTACCACCTGAGACACCACCTGGATCATAGCAAGCACTCATTAACTATTTACGGAATCAAGAAATCAAGAAAGAAATCTAATATGCAGTCATGGACTAAGCTGATTTTTATTCATATTTGGCTGGCCCAACTTTATCAGAAAATGTTCTTTTTATAGGGAACATTCAACAAAGCAAAACCAAGCAATGGAGCACTTGAGTTAACAGCAACTGCCTTCTTACATTTGCTAATACCAACAGCTGAAGTCATTCCTCTTCTCATAAATTCTGCCCAACACCAGGAAATCTATAGGCTCTACCTTCAGAACATAATCTAGGAGCTGGAGAGACTGCTCAGTGGTTAAAGGCACTTGCTTGTAAAGTTGACAGGCCCAGGGTTCAAGTCCTCAGTATCCTTACAATATGTAATGTAATGTAATGTAATGTAATGTAATGGCACATGTGTCTGGAGTCCATCTGCACTACTATACTCACTCTATCTGCCTCTTTCACATATTTTTAAAAATAATTTTAATAATCTTCTGCATAGATTACTGCTCCTTTTCCTTTGATGTTTTCTCTTTCACAGCTTGACACATGCCACTCATAATCACTCCCCTGCAAACACCCTGCCTTCCTTACTTTCTCGTATTTCATCACACTTGGTGAGTAAAGCCATAACCTTCAGTTATGTCCTCTAAATCTGCTGTGATCATTAGGTTTTGTTGTCAACTTGATCTTTTTAATTATTTTGGGTAGGTCTCTGAGGATGTTTACAGGAAGGCAGCCTCTCAGTAGGGGACAGGAAAAGAAGCTCAAAGAACCTAGAAGTAAACATCCTTTCCTGTGTGGGCAGTGCAGGAAGGAAATTCCAGAGACTCAGGAAGCCATTAAGTCTGGGGAAGGGTTGTAAGACCCCACCCTAAGGTTTTATAAAAGGGAAAAAATTCTCTCCTTGGCCATCCTGCCCGTTCCCTGTTCTGTGTATGGTGCTGGTGATGGTGTTTTCTCTGTGCTGGGACCAGTGAAAGAGGGCCAACCTCTTTTGCTATTACGGAACTTCCCCTCAATCTGTGGTTTCAATAAATACTTTCCTCCCCCAAATTGTACCTAGTTTGAAGATTCATCCCAGCAGCATGTGGCTGACTACAACATCTGCATAGACACCGTGCATCTGAAAGATACTGATCGTGCTATCAATTCATAACAATGGACCTCAACTGTGCCCACCCTCATGCTGCTAGCAAGTGTATTCTAACTCCCTGATCTAGTCACTCTCCTATTCTTTCACAACTTCTTGATCCTCTACCTCAGTGGCCTCCTCCTCATCCTTACTCAGAGCAATGACATTGCTTTCTGGAAAAAATAAATAAAGCTTTTTTAAATGAAGCTGTCTGAAGAGAATGTCCACAAACTCCCATGACCCACAGAACCACCTTCCCTCCTGCCTCCTGACAGTGTCCCTGGCCTAATACCACAGGTTAAGCACCCAGGCTGTTATACATTCCAATCTCTACATCTGTGAACTAAGTCTCATCCACTTAGTCCTTCAAGAGCATCCTTGAGAAATTCATCCATAATATTTTGCTCCCATTCTTAAAAAAAAAAAAAAACACTCAACTTCACTTCTGTTTATTTTCTCCCCTTGCAGAAAATACCCTGAAAACATTTCTATCTGACCATCTCTGATTTCTCTCCTTTTCTCTTTTAAAATATACTATAAAACTGTTCAAAATCATAAGTTCCACATTACTAAATCTGATGACTCCTCTCTAGAGTTACTTTGCCTATCAGTAAGCATTTGCCATGGCTGGCCATTTTCTATGTTGTTTCCAGACCTGAGGAAACCTCTGGGATTTACAGTTGTATTCATGATCTCAACTATGGCACATATAACACTTGTCAAATTGTGCACTTTAAAGTATGAACCATTTATTCAGTGTCAATTGTGCCAAAAAAAACTATAATAAACTGTCAGCCTTCAATTATCATCCTTGATCTTCAAGACTGATATCTTCGTCAGCGATCAGGAACACAAGGATATTATACTGGATTTTAGACTCTAGAATGAGAAAAACAAAACTGGCCACTCAGACCGTTCCTTTCTTATGCAATTCTCTCACATTTTCAACTAAACACTTATGTTCCTAAGAAACAAACAAAAAAGAATTAAACGCAAGGGGGAGAGTTGACATTCTTATCATGTGTTATCATTACAGTATTGTACAGTACCTGCTGCCTTCCTTGTTTCTCTCCAACATAACATCTGGAAATGCCAAGTCTTACTTAGAATTTTTCGAGAGTCACTTTTGTCTTTTTACTGTTGTTTGGTCTTGACTATTATAAACGTCACTGTTAGAGATCAGTGCTACCTTCTTTGTTAACAGTAAAGATCATCTTTTTTTATAATTTTATGACATGTCAATATCCATTTGAAATCAGAAATTTCAATAAATAGTATTCAGAAATAAGCACTACATGAAGCATACAGAAAAAAATTGGCCTAAACATTTTACAAAAATCACATATTTAAGTGTGTCTGTACATGCATATAAATGTCCAATGACTCTCTGTTTATGCTGCAACTCTAAGCACTTAGCAGAACTCAGTAGCAGTAAGCAAAGCAAGGGAAAGTGTCACAGTTGAGTTATTTACAGAATATTCAGGAAGTTGCAGAATGAGATTTAAGGATAACAGACTACAGGCAGGGAGACAAGTTGTTTATTATTCCAAAAAATGCAAATTTAAACTTAGAGCATGCTACCATGAGAAGGAAAGGGCATCTACAATGTAAGTTTTAATAATTCACAGAACTCTGCCTGGTTCTAGTTTGGTATGCCCCCTGAACACTATATAGAGGGCATCAGAGAGAAGAACAGATGTCATTATCAAGCATAAACCTAACTACCCAATCAATGCTTACTAAACTTAACACTACTGAACTTTTCATTTCTGGCCATTTTAATAACAAGAAGAGCATTCTTAAGAGACAATCTGAGAAAGCTCCACCTACCACATGACAAATTGGAACACTGCAACACATCCCTTCCAGCTCAGGGTAGGAGGAAAGGACAGGATGCAGAGGGACATCAAATAGGGAGAACTTGGCCTAGAAGACATATTGTCAAAAAGACTGACAATTACTTCATTATTCTCGCCTGTAGAACTCCAACAGAAATTTCTAAGAAACAGTTTCAAATGGTGTAGAATGAGATGAAAGAAATCATTTATAAAACAGTACTAATCATTTTAAGTAATATTAGCTTTGGTTCCGGAACTGCATTTACCATGTAGGTCTTAGAACAAAAATCTATTACCACAATCCAAGCATAAAGTTATTTTCCATCTAAGAAAGTGCTCATCACTTTAAAAAAAAAAGTGACATCTATCCTAAATATAGCTATTCTCTTAGAAATTAAAAGCTGAGACTTTTGTTGTTGTTGTTTTCAGATCAGCAATTGAAAGATGACCAGAATACTAGGTCAGCCTTCTAAAGAAACACACTTAACTCTGTCTCACTGTTTGCAGGTAGAAGGATAAAACAAAGTCATATCTAGTTCCCTCTTCTCCAATTCTCATTCATTGCCCCAGTTTCCACTTTTTCCACAACCTTCTTTTAATGGCCTGCCAGTCTCCACACCACCACATTCAAAGTGTAGCCACCTTGACAGTAACCACCTCCCTCCACACTAGGAGTGTAACCACCTGGACAGTGACCACCTCCCTCCAGTACATGAATGTGGTCACATCACTCTTTCCTTGGAATTCCTTCAATCCCTCTTGGTGTCCAATTTTCACAGTATGAAACACAAGAGACATTCAGACCCTGAAGAAAGACTTAAATCCCTCTGTAAAGCCCTCCTGACTTCCCTGTTACTTCCTGTTCTCCACTCTTACACTTGCATATGCTTACCTATCAACCCACATCCTGCACTAATTAATCAGTCTTTCAAAGGCACAGCAAAATTTCATGAGACTCCTGACTCATGAGTCAGACCTGACCTTAATTTCACCACATACTGAGGATGTACTCTCTGTCAAACCTCTTAAGGCTTTTTGTTTTATTTTGGTTTGGTTTGGTTTGGTTTTTCAAGGCAGGGTCTCACTCTAGCCCAGGCTGACCTGGAATTCACTGTGTAGTTTCTGGGTGACCTTGAACTCACAGCAATCCTCCTACCTCTGCCTCCTGAGTGCGCCACCACGCCCGGCCTCTTAATGTTTTTGAATCAACTTCCTCTACTGTAAAATACTTATCCTAAAGGGTTCCAATGGCCAACAATGGAACAGAAATAAATGAATAAAAGGTCTAAGAAAAGCTTTTGAGCTGTAAACTATCCAACAGCACCCATAAAACCCCAAAAGGAACATGGACTATCTACAAGAACTAACTCATCTCTGTGGTAGACACACGTTAGTCATACCTTTCTGATGAAAACACATGTAATACATTTCTTTAAAAAATATATTCTGCTTTTTTTCAAAAAGGCAGAAGCTTACACAATGGCTAACCATTAAATCTGCCCCTCAACTTTTAAGTCAATAAAATTATTGAGTCCTCATAGGGATTATTCCAGCAAACCTTTTAGTCATTTTCATTTAAAACATTCATAAATCTAGCACTTGATGGTATTATCTCTTTTTAAAAAAATATTAGCAAAATAACTAATAATTTCTAAGAAAAAAAAGTTTTTTTAAAATATGCCACATATGTTTCCTGTAAGGCTACCTTGATAAGAACGTTTAAGATTTCAGAATTGTCTCTGCACATCTTTTAACATGATCTAAGGAACTTCATACTTTGCAAGCAGCAAGCTTCCCAAGGAGTGGGGTTAAAAAGGAAGAAGAAATTTGTATATGGAATCAGACAACAGAACTGAAGGTAAGGCAAGGAGATGAGAGATACCTCTGGAAGGGTAAGAAACCACTCACTGTGTAATATACACTGAGCTTTCAAAGCTCAGAGAGTATCAGCAGTATCAATGTTAAAAATGTGAATATTATCTATATCATGTATATTTAGAGAAACTAAGGAATTAAGTAGAAAAACAGACTTCAAAGAACTACCTTTAACAAACACAATCAGGTTTAATTTTCCAGGTAAATAATAAATTTATGTTTTACTAAAATTATAGTGGAGTAATGGTTTAAGTAAAATCTTAACTCTAGAAAATTTCTAGGACAAAGTAATATAGCAGCAACATAGGACTTTATTTCTAACTGTATTAGATGAATTTTAATCCCTGAAAACTATAACAAGGCTCTCTTTGTGTAGGTTCTGGGGGGAGAATGCTATTGCTGCTTTGACTGCATTTTTAATTACTGGTAACTTAAGACACTAAAGTCTTAAAATTCCTTTTCCCCCTAATGTCACATGTACTTTTCTAAGCTTTGAGAATGATACACTCACCCTGGTAACTAAAGAAGTAAAGGTTTCTCTCAGTACCTAATATTTCATGTGAAGAAAGGCAAAATAGGAAGTCCAGTGATCGGAGAAGCAGGAAGCCTGGGCTGTGCAGTCAGCTCTGTATACTGCCCTAGTCAGAGATAAACCTGGCCATTTCTTTAGCCTCCAAACTTATTTTCCGTAAGATGGAGGAACTTAAGCAGATTTCATTCTAACTTCATCCTAACATTTTGTATATAATAATTTATAAAATACTTCTTGATTTATCCTCATGAAGCTACATGAAATAGCTATTTTTATTAAAAATGGAGAATTTGAGACTCAGAAAGTCAAAGACAAGCTCAAAACATTGTCAGAGCCGGAAGTACAACCCAACTCAAAAATCCTTGGATTTACTATTCAGTACTCATAAATTTAAATGGCATAAAATACAATTATACTAACATAAAGTATATACTGCACAATCTATTTTTAAAGGGTAATCTTGTTGAATTATTTACAAGTAGCATGTACCGTAAAAATGGCGACAAAATAAATCAAGCTATCACATTTAATTTGCTTATAACTTTTCGTTATTTGGACACATACTTAGTTTTGGTTAACCATCTACTTCAATCTCCTCTGACCCATCTCCTTGCCCTCTGCCTGCTTTCACCCTCCCACCCTAGGGATTTTCCCTTCCATTTTCATATCACTTAAGATCTGCTACCTTCCCTACCCTTCTCTCCTGCAGCACCCCCCTTTCAAGGAGTTGCCTGGCATCTATACACATTCACACTAACACAGATGGATAAAATGAAAGCTAGTATCCACATGAGAACATTGGATGTTTGCCTTTCTTCTCCTGATATACTTTGCTTAATATATCTTCCATTTCTATCCATTTTGGGGCAAATTTCATAATGTCACTTTTCTTTATGGCTGACGAATTTCATTGTCTATATGTACCACATTCCTCAGTTGATGGACAACTATGAAGATTCCATGCCATTGTTAATGTGAAGAGTGCAGCCATAAACAGTGATGAACAAACAGATCTATAGTAAAGTGTAGCTTCATTTAAGAATTTGCCCAGGGGTGGTAGAGCTGGGTCGTATGGGTTTTTTTGTTTTGTTTTGCTTTGTTTTGTTTTTGATTGGGCTATTTGTTTTGATGTTAGTTTTTAGAGTTCTCTATATAAGCTAGATATTCATCCTGTCAGATGTATAGCTGGCAAAATTTTTCTCCCATTCTGTAGTCTATCTCTACACTTGGTTAACTGTTTCTTTAGCTGTACGAAGCTTTTTAATTTCATGAAGTCCAGTTTATTGATTGTTGACTAATATCCTAGGCCGCTGGAGTCCTATTCAGAAAATTCCTACCTGTTCCTGTATCTTGAAGAATTTTCCTTATTTTTATTCCTCTAGTAACTTCAGAGTTTCAGGTCTCAATTAATGTAACTGACCTTTGGAGTTGATTTCTGGGCAAAGTGAGAGATAAAGACCTAGCTTCATTCCTCATCATGTGGCTATCCAGTTTTCCCAGCACCATGTGTTAAAAGACATTGTCTTTTCTCCATTGAGTATTTTTGGCATCTTGTTCAAAACTCAGGCATTATAGATATGTGGATTAATATCAGGCTCTTCTCTGATCTACTGAACATGCATCTTCATGGCAGTACTGTACTATTTTTGTTACTATGACTCTGTAATAGAGATTTACATCAAATGTATCATACCTCCCGGCATTCCCCATCCACCCCATCTCTGGATTGCTTTAGCCATCTAAAGTCTTTTGTACCCCCAAAATAAAGTTTTTTTCTATTTTTGTGAAAACTGGCATTAGAATTTTTTTAAATATTTATTTATTCATTTTGAAGCAGAGAGAGAGGGGAGGGAGAGAGAGAGAGAGAGAGAGAGAGAGAGAGAGAGAGAGAGAGAGAGAGCGCCACCTTGTGGGTCTGGCATATGTGGGTCCTGGGGAATCAAACTGGGGGCCCTAGGCACTGGAGGCAAGTGCCTTAGCCGCTGAGCCATCTCTCCAGCCCTGGCATTGGAATTTTGATAGGGATAGCAATGAATCTATAAATTGCTTTTGTTAAGATAACCACTTTCACTATATTAATTCTTCAAATCCATGGGCATGGGAGAACTCTCCACATTCTAACATTTTTCAATTTCTCTTGAATGTTTTATACATTCTCATTATGGAGGCTGTTTTTTTCCTTAGTTAGGCTTATTCCTAAGCGTTATTTTTTTAAGGCAACTGTGAATGGAATGTTTCCCTGATTTCTTCCTCAGCTTATTATTGATACACACAGGAAGGCTACAGATTTTTATGTGTTAATTTTGTAATCTTTCACTTTGCTGAAAGTATTTAAAAAGTCTAAGAGTTTCCAAGTGATCTTATACATAAGGTCTCTTGTGTATAAATTTATCTGCAAATAAAGATTCTTTGATTTCTTCCTATATTATCTGCAAATAAAGGTACTTTTATTTCTTCCTTTCCTACTTGCATGTTTTGCTTCTCTTTATCTTATTGCTCTGTAGCTAAAGTTTCCAGTACTATTATTAATAAAAATGAAGCAAGTAGACACTCTTTTTCAGTTGAAATGTGTTGAGTTTTTCCCCATTTAGTGTAATGGTAGCAATAGGTTTGTCAAGCATTCATAAGGTGAGATACATTTCTTCTAGTCCCAGTTTCTTCAGAACTCTTATTAAGGGGTGTTGGAATTTGTCAAAAAAAAAAATCAATTGAGATGATCCTGTGATTTCTGTCCGTAAGTCTATTTATGTATTTATAGTATTATGTATGTATGGTGAGCCATCCACTGTTTCTCTGGAATAAGTCAACTTGATCATGACAGATGACCTTTTTGATATATCCTGTATTCTTTTTAGAAGTAGTTCGTTGAGAATTTTGCATCTACATTCATCAGGGAGAGTAGTCTATATTTTTATTACTCTATCCAGTTTTGGTATCTGGAGCTTGGAAGTACTCCTCACTTTCCTATTTCATGATAGTTCTAGAAGTTTCTGACGTATACTTTAGACAACACTGTGGCCTTCTAAGGAGAATGGAGTTCCAGAGCCAAAACTGAACACTAGGGAAGAGGGGAGGAAAGGCTGATGCCTGGTTGGACTGTAACGATGAGCTGGAGACACAGATGAGTGGCACTGTGATGTCACTGTAACGCATGGGCTTAATTGTTCATGGAGTGGGTCACAAAGATGGTTTTGCAGAAGTTCAAAGTCAAGTCTCTCCTGCACAGGCAGAGACCATAACCTCTGAAGTGTGGACAAATGTGTGCTCAAGATTTGGCCAACTAGGAGAAATGAGCCACAAGTGCTCAAAGTCAGTGTCACTAAAGAGAGGAGTTTCTGCCCATGGCCAAGGCTTCATTTTGACAGCTGTAGTTCAGCACTGGTCTCTACCAGTGGGGCTTTGCCAGTCAGGGTCAAGACACTGAGTTAGTAATCTGGTCTTCTTTAGTGTGTGCTGTTCTTTGTTGCTGTGACAAATACTTGACAAGAAGTGTTCATTTCTACTCGCACTTTGAGGGGATACAATCACCAGGGCCAGGAAGGTGCAGCTAGCAGCAAGAGCATGAAACAGCTGATTATATGCAATTCACAAGAAGCAGAGAATGATGAATGCTGGTGCTCAGCTTGTTTTCTCCTTTTTATTCAGGCCTGAGCCCAGCCCATGTGGGTGCCACCCACAGTAAGGGGAGGTCCTTCCCACCTCAATTAACCTAACATAGAAAATCTCAGAGATTTGTCTCCTAGATGATTCTAGATAATATCAAGTTTGGAATGAATATTAATCATCACACTTGGCTTGAGAGTATCTTTGCCCTGCTGTTTGACAACCACAATGCATCATGGACTTGCAGACAGACAGCATGATTAGTTGCTCGCCTCTGCCAGAGCACAAGAATTCAAAGGCACTCCAGCTTTCTGGCAGGGGAAGGATCATGGCTGATGGGACTGGGGGAGTATGTTCCTGCCTTTTCAGTATGAATTATAATTTAGGAGACCTTGATGAAAGTTTTTGATAGTACAGCTAATAAATGCACAATAACTAAATTAGAAAAGTACTATTTATGACCTCAAATAGTAGATGTAGGTAGCAATCATCAAAGGTTATAACTATGTGGAAATTAATGGCAAATTTTCACCAGATTATCATAACCTGATATCATAATAGGATAAAATCAAAAGGGTAAGGAACGAGTAAATAATACACAAAAGGCTCTAATTATAAAGGAAAAGCCCAGTTAATTTGGTAAAACTAGCATTAAGAACTTTTGTTTTTATACAGTATATAAAAAACCAACACATCTATAGGGGAAAAATATTGCAATTGTAACCAAAGAATTCTGAAGGGAAAGAAATCTATAAAAAACGTTAAAAAAAAAAGAAAAACAATTTAATAGGAAAAAATAGGCAGAAGATGATCAGAGAATCTCCAAAAGAAATCTTAACAAACCAGGTAGCATAGAATGATGCTCAACTTCAAAGTTATGAGTGAAATGCAAAATAAATTCTGAAGACAGAGCCCACTTGGGGGGAGGGAGAGGAGGAACGGGAGGGGGAGGGGGAGGGGGGAGGAGGAGAAGGAAGAAGAGGAGGAGAAGGAGGAGGAGGAGGAGGAGAAGGAGGGGAATGCTGGTGGAGCTGGGAAAGTGAACTGGTGAATCCTCTCTGGCAAATTATTGGCACTACTGCCTAGAGTTGATACCATCTGGCCTAGCCACCTCCTCAGTTACATAGCCTTGAAAAACTCACAAAGATCTTTAATAAAGAGACATTCACAAAAGACCAAAACTAAGATCAAACAAAATATTCTAAACTGTGGGATATTTCAAAAATACAACATGGCAATACAAAAGAGAAAGCACATACAATATTTCCACTAAAATACAGTTCAGAAAAGACAAAATGTTACTGGGGTAAATATACACAAGGAGTAAAAGGAAAAAGAAAAGGAAGAAAATTATGAGAGAAGTAGCCCTACCCTTGGCAGGAGGAGAGGTTACAGTTAAAGAGGAAGATAGGGGAAGGCATTTCAGATATAAGTGAAGTTCTACTTCTTGACATGGTATGATTTTATGTTTTTCTCTATAGCTTATTAAACCTCACAGACACATCATATGCTCTTCAATATTTTATATGTCATTTCAAAACTGTTCTATTCTAGACATAATTTCACATTTCATGAATAAAACCTACTGGTCATTTATATTAAAAGAAATACATATGGACCAAGTAAATTAATACATAAGCTTATTGTGAAGGTCATACTCATATTTAAATATTTTAAATAATTCATTTGGAAATTAGGTGGTCACCTGGTGTTTATGATGATAGGCTTTATGTGTCAATTCCCAGCATATAACCTTTGCTTTAGCTAGGTAGGTAGACTTGAAAGAACATGAATAGAAAGCTGCTAAGAATCAGGTCTGAAGAAGGTATATGATAGACCTCTGAAACAATAACAACAATAATAAAGATGTCAGGGTCCAAAGTGAATGCACAGTAAAGGCTGACTTCAATGTAAAAAGGATTTTAAGAATCAAGTGGGTAGGATTGGCTATTCTGTGAATACCTGTCAAACTCTTTCCCTAGGTGCTCCTAACATTGCCCAACAGCTCCATGAGCCAAGAGGCCATGGGAGTGAGAAGAGCATGTATGTACTCAGCAATATGAACTTTTCCTCAGCCATGACAGCAAGGACCACTCATCTGAGAACAACAAAAGCCCACACTGAGACCCCCCAACATGGCACCATTCCACAAGAGAATTCATCACCTACCCAGAGGCAAGTTGACTTATGCTGGAACTTTTCCATCAAGAAAGGGCCATGTTCTTACTTTACAGACAACTACATATTGACCTGCTTCCCTTACATGCCATGGCTTTGCCAAGCCTACTATTCAAGGACTTCCAGAATGCTTTGTCTACCATCAAGACATTTCACACAGCATTGCTTCAGATTAAGAAACTCACTTAAGGAGCTGGGGAGATGGCTCAGTCAGTAAAGTGCTTCAGAGTCCCAACACCCACATAAAAGCTGGGTGTGGTGGCACATGCCTGTAATTCCAGTGTTGGGGAAATGGAGACAGGGATCCCTGAGGCCTTGCCAGCTAGCTAGTCTAGACTAATCAGTGAGCTCTGGGTTCGGAGAGAGACCCTGTATAGAAAAATAAGGTCCACAGTAATTGAGGAAGATACCCACAGCCAACCTTCTGGCCTCACATACACACAGATGTTTAGTACCCACCCACACATGCAAATACAAAACATACACACCATATACATACAAAAAAGAAAAAGAAACTCACTTAAAAGTATAGGAAGCATGGGCTGGAAAGATGGCTCAGAGGTTAAGGTGCTCGCCTGCAAAGCCTAATGACCTGAGTTTGATTCCACAGTAGCCACATAAGCCAGATGCACAAAGTGGCACATGCATCTGGAGTTCATTTGCAGTGGCTGGATGCCCTGGCGCACCCATACACTCCCTCTATCTATCTATCTCTGCTTAAAAATAAAATTTTCTAAAAATGCCTATGAAGCATGACAATGGGCCACATTAATGCAATTCACTAGTCTTACCATGTTCCCCAATTATCTTATCCATCTAGAAAGTACCTTAAGGCCTTTGAGATACTTAGTCTAAATTCATTTTACAGGTAGATAAAATGATATATAGAACATAGGCTGTTTAAGAAAATACTGTGCCAGGAACCCTTGACTGAAACTAGAATTCATTGCAAACTCTGCTGAAGCAAGGAATCTTGAGGGTAGATGCCAGTAGAGGGATAGCTGGGTCCATTGGTAGTTCTCTTTTCATCTTTTTCAAGAGCCTCCAAACTTTCTAAAAGTAGTTGCACAACAAACTCTTATGGGGACCAAGAACCCCAGCTCCAAGGGGAAACTCCCACTAACCAGAGATCTACAGAGAAGCTACACCCATTAGAATCTCGCCAAATTAACAATGTTTGTCTCATTTAACCTATGCTAATCTCATTTTCCATTGGATATTCTGTTTGTATTTTTCAGAAGACATCGAGAACCATGGACAATACAATTCCACCAACAGGACCTGAGATGATGGCTGACTCCCAGGCAGGAGATGAACCACTCCTAACTCATCATCTAGGGCCTACACAAAACCTTTGAGGAAGTGACAAGATGAGCAAGAGAATTTCCTCCACAGCAAGTCAGATAACCTATGAAAAGGTAAAGGAGATAGACACTGAGGATACCCAACACAGTCCAAAGCAGAAATCAAAAGACTTTTAAGATCTCAACAGTAAAGCAGATTTAAAACTCACCCACCATGACTCAGGGAACTTTGCAAAGGGGTGGAAAGATTGTAAGAGCCATGGTGGGGGGAATCTCTAGAAACTTTGCCCCCCCCTTTAACAACAACACACACAAAATAAATAAATAAATAAATAAATAAATAAATAAATAAATAATAAAACTGGCTACTTCTTGTACAATTCGAACTCCCTATCCCATGGACTGTTCCAGCAATCCCACTGAGGAGGGCCCTCAGCAGGTTGGGGACAAAGATGAGAGAAATGGCGGTATAATTGTAAGACTTGCTCACACAATGTATCTAATTATTAACAATAAATAAGTTCAAAAATACTTTGCAGGTCTGGAGTAATGATATCACAAGGCTGTATGTGCTCCAAATCAACCTGACATAAAGTCCTATGTCAAAGGGTAAAACTAGCAGCAGCAGCAGCAGCAGCAGCAGCAGCACTCTACGACCTCCATCGATGCTGCAGCAACACAACCTTGGGCTCTGATGTCTAGACACCTTAGTTCCTAAGTTTCACTAAGTTCCTGCAGTTTCACTGCAGCAAGGAAAGATTGGCCCCTGACTCTTCCTGTCTCTGAATCAATAAGCAAATAAAGGAGCTTCTAGATTCAAGGCCATTCTGGGCTACATCACCTATGACCCAAGCTTTCAGTCTGTTAGCTTGTCTTTGCAGCTTCTGTACTTGTCAATGTCTACAATCTCCTGAATCAACTCCTTAAAGTAAATCTTCTTATCAATATGCACTACTAAGTATAGATACATGTACGTAATACAATTAAAATTTTGCTTACATGTTTAAATGCTTAAAATTAAATTATTGGTTAATTTAGCTATATATACAACTTATAAAAACTATTAATATTTCCCTTACCTTGCTTGGTAACAAATCTAGACCCTCATATAATATAGAAAGGCTAAACTGAATTAAAAAAATCATGTCTAACAGTCATTAGAAATAACAAGGAATATCAACAAAAACAAAATATATAAAATGTCACAATGAAACCCATAATTTTATATGCTAATTTTAAAAACTAATAAGCAAAATACATCAAGAAAAAAAGCAGCCATTCTAGACAGACCTGAACCCATAAAAAGTACTGAAAGATTGCAGCTCAGCACAGCAAACAACTGTATATAAACCAGAGCTGTCTAGCGGGGTGTGATAGTTGTCTGCAGCCCCAGCATTTCAAAGGCTGAGGTAGGAGAACTGCCAAAAGTTTAGGACAGCCTGGCCTAAGAATAAGACTCTGTCTCATGGGGGAGGGGGCAGGGAGAAGAAGGGAGAGATGGAGAGAGAGAGAGACCAGCATTAACAGAAAGTGCAGCTCAGAAGCAGTGAGTGCTTCCTCACCCACAGTATCTGTAGATCTAGGAAGTAACAACCTATTGAGGGATGCCCACAGGGGCTCCAGTAATTAGTGGAGTTTGAGCAATAAGCTTTGGAAGTTTTGTTCATCCCTCCTAATTCAAAGTCTATTAACACCATATTGATTTTAGATTAGCATGTTAAATCTCAACCCAAGCTGAAGTAACAGTTAACCCTCCATATCCCCAGGTACCATAACATCTAGATGCAATTAGCCACAGATAGAAATTATTTGAAAGGTAAAAATTATTATCTGTACTAAACAAGCACAGACTTTTATAGATAGATATCCTTATTCCATAAACAATACAACTTTGTACCCAAGTTAAATTGTATTAGATATTACAAGCAATCTAGAGATGATTTCCAGTATACAGAAGGATTTCTGCAGGTTCTGTGCAAATACTACACTAGTTTAGACAAGGGACTTGAGCTCCAGAGAGTTTGGTACTCACAGCAGTCCTGAAGCCAATCTCCCACAGATACAAGAGATGACTAATGTATTAGTCCACCTCTCAGAAAATGATACCGAGACCAACTACTTATCATATCTCTATAGTCTACAAAATCTCACTGCTGGAGAGATGGCTCAGAGGTTAAAGGCACTTGCTGGCTAACAAAGCCTGTTGGCCTGGGTTCGATTCACCAACACCCATGTAAAGCCAGATGCAAGAAATGGCGTAAATATCTAACCTTCGTTTGCAGCAGCAAGCAACTATGGTGTAGCTATACATACAGAGAGAGAGAGAGAGAGAGAGAGAGACAGACAGAGACAGAGACAGAGAAAGAGACAGACAGAGACAAAGAGAGAGAGAAACTAAAGGTATTTTTTTAAGAGCTGGGGTTCAGTGGTCAAGTGCTTGCCTAGCATGTGCAAGGCCCAACCAAAAAAAAATTCACTATTTCCCTTCTATATAAGCCTCATTTTTCTTATATATTTCTATGATACAGATCACAATATTAAGAAGAGTTTTTAATGACTTAAAGAAGTACTAAGATGGTGAATTTGTACTATCTTTCCTAGTTTCTTTTACTGAAACTAACATGAACTCTTGCTCATCTCACAAGTAGTTCCTAATTTTACAGCAGTTTACAGGGCTTTATAATTTGATGCATTATGCATCACAAGTCTAAATAGGGTTACATTTACATCTCTATAGTTCTTTCCAAGGGAATCAAAAAGAATAGAGAAGTCAAAAAGAAATGAAAATTCAGTAAAATACTTCCAGATATTGTATCTCTGTAAACGCTTTAAAAATAAGCTGAAGCTGGGCTTGGTGGTGCATGGAGGCCACCTTGAAACTACAGAGTGATCTCCAGGTCAGCCTGGGCTAGAGTGAGAACCTACCTCAAAAAAAAAAAAATAGTTGAGAGGCTTATAAGAGAAAAAGAGATAAGCATTTGAGGAACTTCTGCCCAGCAGACACTGCTGGACACCACGTGCATTCGGCATCTATGACTGAAGCAGCATCACACTTCCTATGGAGCAGATGACACAGGCTCATAAACAGCAGAAGCAGGGTCCTGACTATTACTAGTCTAACTGTCAAGTCTGATATTTGACACAGCCCACAATACATGGAACATTAAAGTGTACCAATTGTTAAATTTGTATGGCACAATGAATTCCATTTTCAATAGTTAGTGAATAAACATCAAAATACTGAGTAATGAATAAAGCAAGAGAAAGTAAGCATTTACTAAGTGCATTCACATGCTAGACAATGGTAGAAATCCACTCTGCTACTTTAGAACACAATAAACTAGTTACATAATTGGGCAAACTAACTTGAAATTAGGCAGCAAACAGTCAAATATGTTTAAGAGAGTTTAAGACAGTATACAAAAGAAGCAGGAAAAGGCCAAAAATCTGATAAATTACTAACATAAAGCCTGTTAAAATAGACAACCCAAACATATCAGGTATTTTTTTTGCAATTATTTCTGCACATAAGAGGAAAAATAAAAAAGTAAAGAAAGTTAAAAGAAATCAGAGTAATACCATAAAAGGGAAAAAATTAGTCCTTTTAGAGCTTGGATTCAGTGACACAGAAGGCAAACAAGGTCTAACTACTTGGTTTGATGCTTATCCTAGTTTATAATATTTAGGAACTGAACGCCAAAATAAGTTCATTCTACTATCTTAACTCTTTCAATCGGGTTATATCACTTATGAAGATTCTATTACAATGAACGTGACAGTCGGCTTTCTCTTTCACTGCATATGGTACCTGTCATATGGCAATACCTGCGACATCTTCACAATCCCCACAGCTAATGGAGAAGCTCTGCCCCGCCCCCACCACCGCCCTGATCCAATATTAGCCCTTCTACAGTCTGACCTCAATAAAAGGATGAAAGTGATCCCTTTGAAACATAGATCATGTCACATCTCTTCTCCAAAACCCTGCAGTGGCTCCACAGCTCATTCTCAGTGTCCTCACATCAATCTACAAGACCATCTACAGTCCGGCCTGGACCTTCTCCTACTCCTCTGTCTTCCGAAAGGTTCTCCATGCTCTTCTCTCCACCTAAGAAAGCAAGCGCCTTTAACCAGGGAGCCATCTCCACAGTCCCTCTCCACCTAAGAAAAGGAGAGACACATCACTTATCTCGTCTCCAATGTCTCCTAAGACCACTGAATATGAAGTAGCAACACACACATGATGTCCCCAACCACTGTCCTGCTTACCTTCCTAGCATGGCTTCATCAGCTCCCGACATGTATGCAAACTTACCTGTCTACCTGTTTCTCACTTTCCATTTCAGTGTAAGACCAATGCTTTTACTCACTGCTCTAGTGCCTAGTAAACTGAAATGACGTATTAGCCTTAAAACTTCAGGCACTCTTTCCAATTATGTGATCATGCTGTTAAACAGTAAAAAAAAAAAAAAAAATCAAGCAAGAAAATGTCATGTACTGATGTAGCTCTGCTTTCATTCTTCTCACTGATTTGGTTTTACATAAACTATAAAAGAAAATAAATGCTCCATCACTGGAGAGATGGCTCAGCAGTTCAAGATGCTTGCTTGCAAAGCCTGACAGCCCAGGTTTGATTCCCCAGTATCCATGTAAAGCCAGATGCACAAAGGGAGCATGCATCTGGAGTTCACTTGCAATGGTAAGAAGTCCTGGCACACAAACATGCCCCAAATAAATATAAATATTTCAAGGAAATGTCCCACTATCACATTTGTACTCTTTACAACAAATTATGGATTCATGGTCCCAACTTCTGTATTTACCAAATAAGAAGTGGCAATCAGCTTTCCAAAAATCTAGCCTCTGAATCCGATGTGAGTCAAAGTTTATACAAAACTTCCAATTAACTATCATGGTGTTTCTCAGTACTTAAACCTACACTGTGTATGTATGAAAACACACACACACACACACACACACAACACACACACACATAACCTCCCATACGTAAACTTAAGTACTTAATTTCACTTTGATCTCACAATACATAGTACTGAACCCTGTAGCTTAAGTTTCACTGCTCTTGTATTCAGTCTAATAAGCACCCTTTCTATAAGTTACATTCCAACTTCACTTAAATAAAACACAGGACAAAATACTCATAAATGAAAAATGTTACATACATCCATACACTAAAGCCCTGCACTCTTTACCCAAAGGAGGATCTTCATACTGCAAATATTCACAATTCAAGCCCTGATATCTAGCCAACATTGGCACGTACTAAAACATCTTAAAAATACAACTGCAAAGTAAATAAATTTAATATAATCATATGTTCATGAATCCATTTAAATTACATTCAAAAACAGAAATAATTCCATGGTGTTAAAGTAAGGATAGTGGTTAACTTGGGGCCGAGGCATGCTGATTATAAAGGGCTGTGGGTTAAGACAATGTAGTTTTTGGTGAACATTCACCTTGTGAAAACAAATGAACTGTCCAGTGCTGATTTGTAGAAGATGCTTATTTAAAATGTTTCAGGTGTTCAAGACCATGAAAGATAATGTAGACAGTTCAATAGAAATCAGTTCTCAAGAATACCTGTATGTTTGCATGTGGACTGACACTAACCTGTGTCTGTTAACTATACTCTCTATACTATAGCTACGAAGGAAAATAACACATTGTAGAAACAATTGACTTCCAAAATATTTGAAACAAGTTTTAAAATTCAAAAGTGTTGAGCTTCAAATAGTCAAGAGGAGAAAGACAAGTTAAAGCAAATCCTGCTCCGACACTTGTGTCTCTCTGACTTGCACTCAGCGTCACTGGGTCTGTGACCTCTCCTACAAAATGAAGATCTGCTTCACAAGTTTGCTGTGAGGACCATATACACTTCCCAGGCAGTAATATTGAATCAACGCTGAGTTTTACTCCTGTGGGATACCTAATCCCCAACGATGCTAAGTAAACAGTGCTTCTAGGCTCGCCAGCTGACAGACAAGCGCTGAAATGCAACACAGCCCCTTCTTAAAATAACTGTACTTCACCCCATCTCTGCAGCAGTATCTTTAACTGTTAGTGTTCTTTGTATTTAATGTGCTAAAGTAGCTGCTATAGCGGCAATAAATTAGACTCCAGATTTTAGTTCTGGACTAATTCGTCCTCCAGATCACCAGTCAGAGCACCGCACCCAGCACAGAAAGCACAGGGTTTGAATAATACCAAGAGTATATGCTAAACACTGTAAGCATTTTCCCTATTTTCACAGTAATCCTATTAACTAGCCACACGTAATAGGATGGCTGAAATGGGGGGAAAAAAACATTTTACTGGAGAGCACATTTTCTGTGCTTCATTTCAGCATCTCATGTAGCAGACAGTCAGGGTCTCATGATTGTCCACAGGAGGCAGATCCTAACCAAGAACGGCTGTAACTTTCAAGAAAGCAGGAGGTCCGCTTGAGTGCTTTCTAACACAGGTACCTTCCCTTCGATGGGGAAAGAACTCCAGTTTCTAATCCCATTATCTCAATCCCACCTGGTTTACTGAGAAGTTTATCCATTCACCAGATGTTAATCTAGGTGACAATTTGATAAACCTATTGTTAACAAACTTTTCAGACACTGTTCCAAATCAATTTGAAGGCCATAGAATGAAATTATCGGTGTTGTGTTAAAACCAAAACACACAACCTGCAAAGTGAGCACGGCAGCAGCCCAATCCAACGCGGCCCCTGCTGCTTTTCTCTGTGAGCCAGAGAGCAAAGTATTGAACAGCAACTGTCCTCTTTAAAGATGTCAATGCAGCAGAAAGTTTCCATTTGAAATTCATTCAGTCTTTATTCTTTTAGTTTATCAAACATTTGGTTGATTATATTTTTTTATTTATTGAGAGAGAGAGAGAGAGAGAGAGAGAGAGAGAGAGAGAGAATGAGAATGGAACAGCCACTGCAAAGGAACTCCAGACACATGTTCCACCTTGTGCATCTGGCTTTACGCTGGTACTGGAGAATCAAACTCAGGTCGCTCTGCTTTGCAAGCAAATGCCTTAACCACTAAGCCACCTCTCCAGCACCATTCAGTCATTTTATACCTTATTTTAATTGCACAATTCTACTTCCAACTGTAGATTTGTTGCAGAAAATCAATCTGATAAGCTGCTTTGCCCTATGCAATGACTTCCTGTGCACTCTAAGTACCTCCGGCAGTGTCCTGGCATACACTAGTACACCTTACACCTATGTTTATGCAACAAAGGCTTCTGAACACCAAATGATCAACAGTAGGGTTGTACATGTGTGCTCAATATAATCCTTACAACTGGAATTATGTCCTTCCCCTTCCCTGTGGGAAAAACAGAGGACAAGACCGTGAGTTAGGAAGCAATACACAACAAAAACACAGGGTTGGACGCTATAGCTCAGTGGCAGAATGCTTAGCTAGTATGCATGAGGCCCCAAGTTCAATTCTCTGCACTACAAATGAATGATTATGTTACACCAACAGTGAGTGCAACCCATTATCCCTTGCTATGGTCTCTTGCCAGCCCTCCCTCTTCTCAGAAGGTTTCTGTGGTCACCAGTTCCTGTGGTAGAAGAGACCCACACATAGTCCCTGGACTTATGTTCTCAAGCCATAAAGTTGCTGACAAACTGCAGACTGACTGTACAACCATCTACAACAGAACTCTGTACAGAAAAAGGCTCTGCCCAGGAGGAACTGGCTACAAAAAATAAAGGCAACCAACACTTGTAGTATTTGTGGTAACTTACAGTAAGTTCTCAAATACCTGTCTAAGTTGTTATAAAATTTCAGGGCTGGATGTAACCCAACAGTAGAGTGACTGCCTAACAGGATAATGGGAAGGGGAGAAGGGGGGAGGAAGGAAAATGGAACCCTTTTAGTGAATGTCTATCATACAGGAGCTATCATAACAGAATGTCAAGAAGAAAAATCAAGTCTGCATCTTCAACCTTCAATCACAAGGAACAGTGTGTACAAAAACACGCGACGGAGAACTGGGAGGAATGGCAGACACCTGTTAGCCCAACAGTCCAAAGGCTGCAAGTTCAAGAGCATCTGGAGCTTACATAGCAAGACTATCTCAAAACAACTAACAACAAGAGTGAAGATACTTTTTCAATTAAATACCAATGAACACTCAAAAACACAATCCTTCTTAAAAGTAATTTGGTAGTAAACACATATATACAATTGTATAAGTCTTGAAATATTAATATCTTTTAACCTAATAATATTCTTCTGGGAATAGCGCTTAAAATCCAAAGTGCGGAAATCATTTAAGCATATAAATGTTTATAACAATATTCTTTAAAGAAAAACTGAAAACAATTTTTCTAACAACAGTAATCTACCCAGCAAAAAGAATAAATAATTTGTACCTTCTATTCCATTTAGTAGTAAGAAAGTTCAGGATGTTCATTAATGCTAATTAATGTTAATTTCACAAAGATACAAAACAGAATCTAAAAGGAGTGCTATCTTGGCTTTGCCCATTCCATCTTGCTACAAAAAACACCTGAGACCAGGTAACCTCTGAACCATGGGAACTTAGCATTCACATATTACAGAGGCTCCTGAGAGGGTCAAGATCTGCTACAAATGCCACCTTGTGCTATGTCCACTCGTGACAAAGAAAACAGGAAGAAGGACCTAATAAACTCCTGGTGAGGTAGGATTCAATGTATGAAATGTTAAGGCGAGGCACACATTCACACATAGCACATCTACATAAACATTCTTCCTGTACCTAAAACAGAATACCAAAATAGCTCTTTCTGAAAAGTAGCATTTTACTCTCTTTGTTATACCTCTCTGTATCTTTCAAATTATAAAAATACATGTAGAATGAAAAATAAAATTAAAATTGAGAAACTATATCACCATATGTTTAAAATTATTTCTAAGACACTTAATGTACATGGTTAAAATACAAAGATCATAAAGAAAAAGTCGGAGAAGCAGACTAGCCAGACCATGCAGGGATTTATAGGAAGAGCATGATGTCTTCATTCTACCATAATTAAAGAAAAGGAAACCACAAAGGAGGAAGAGGAAATTATGTGTATTTTTATAGGCTTCAGAGACTAAACTGTAAAAAGTAAAAACAGTAATGAAGAGGAAGTTACTATAGAACTCCCTCAAAGAAGAAGTAATGG
This sequence comes from Zapus hudsonius, assembly GCA_004024765.1. Taxonomy (NCBI): domain Eukaryota; kingdom Metazoa; phylum Chordata; class Mammalia; order Rodentia; family Dipodidae; genus Zapus; species Zapus hudsonius. The sequence continues at coordinate 58,632 of PVHP010005418.1, forward strand.
TGGCCTGAGCTGGAGAAAAGACAATAGAAACAAAGAAAAGTGGAGAAACTCAACGTGTATGTGGTGATGAGAAACCATAGTATTTACAGACAGACATGACATGGCACTGAAGACCCATAACAATTAAGCAGAGCTATTGCGATTCGGGCTGAATCATGGTTTACAAAGATAAAAGTTAAAGTACATTTCTAACAAGAGCAGTGTCAATCAAATGTGATATTAGTAATGTTTATGGAAAGTTTGCTTCTCCTGCTATCTATGAGATATTTTACTAAATACTTAGAGCTTCACTTTCTTCAAATAATACTGTTCTCAGAGTTGTTGGATTAAGTGTGACCCTATGAAAAGCACAAAACACAGTTGCTGCATTAAATAAACGCCATTAGAAGTCATATATAGAAGTAAGTTATGTCAGCACTAAGAATACAGAAAGTATTCAATACATATTTTGTGGGTGGACATGCAAATTTTAAAAGATGGTAAAATGGCCCGGGTCATCTGATCTGACCTCATAATCTTTCATAAGCCTTCACAAATATGTGCTCTTCACAAGGGAGGAAGGAAGGGGTCATTACAGTATGAAATCACCTAAGGAGAACTATGGGCTATTCTGAGATCTTCTGGTACTAATGAACACAATCATCCAAGGTTTTGAAGGTTCATATCATAGAGTCAAGAAGATCAACTAGAATAACAGAACCCTTCCAAGTCATACTAATAACTGGAAAAGCTGTTAACCCAGAGGTCGATGAGTCAATCTGAATGCAATGCAGTAGGAGCATGAGAGCAGAGAGTGGGAATCCAAGGACTGGATGGGAGCACAAGTGTGAGGATGAGACAACAGGATCCATCAATCACTCTACCAGAGAAGACCAGCAAGAGAAACAGATACCCACCTCTACATGCATAGCGAAGTCCTAGAAAAAGACACAACCCAAACACCATAATCTCAAATGCTAAAATTCACCCATTTTTATTAGTTTTGTTTTGGTTTCTTATTTTTTTATTTTTGTGTTTACTTTCCTTTTGTCTCCTATTTTAATTATAATATAAAGCAATGAGTTTTATGATTTCATTTCATACATACTTTTTGCTTGTTGATTCTCATTCCCCATGGTACCCTCTCCCCGACAATCCCCTTTTAGTCATCAAATGTTGGAATTTTAAAAGATCAGAACCCTAAGTCTCAAGTATTAAAATATCAAACTCCCAAAAATATACATCTGGGAAAAATAATTTTTAAAGATTTGCAGGACATGTAATCATATGCTGTTAAAAGGAGACTTGAAATACATAAAAATATAAAAGAGGTAGGCCCAGGCATGGTGGTAAACACCTACAATCCCAGTACCTGACAGGCAGAGGCAGAAAGATAGGGGGTTGAGGCCAACCTGGATTACAGAACAAGTCTCTGTCTCCAAAATCAAAACAAGACAAAAACAACAACAACCAAAAATTCATCCGCCACTTTACAACTCTGCACAATAATACAGGTCAATAACATAGATATTTCTGTGAGTATAAGCACACAGGTATACTCACAGTAGTTGAACAGATCAAACAACTATGCACAGACTACCTGTATTTGTTAAAACAAAAACAAGTCAAAAGCAACGTGTATAAATCTAAATTATTAGACCACCATACCTGAGAAGTGTATGCAGCCAGCTTTCCAACTGTAGCCATCTGAACTACTATGATGACTAACCTGTATTTGGACAAGATCAATTTAAAAATCAAAATGGCTCACCACCACAATAGCCTGCAGCAAAGATCCCAAGAAATTGTATCTTTCATAAATGCAGATGTCCCTCCTTGACTGAGGGAATGTCATGTATACTCACTCACAAGTCTTATAACAAAGTGACCATTAGGATAATACAGACAACAAATCTGAGGGGAAAACGAATTAGCACTCTGAGAGAGAGAATGCAAAACCAAATGCACAGCATAGTAAACTGCAAGAACAAAGCTGATAATGAAGCAGTATAGCTCATGTACCTGTAGCTCAGCATGTGCAATGCTCCAAATGCATTCCCCTGCACAAAAATAAACAAATAATAAAATCAAATGAGAACAAAAACTCAATTTAGAAAAAGAAACCCCAAAACAAAATGTATCACATAAAAAAAGAGAATGAGGAGAGAGAAGTTGTAGGCACTGCACAGAGGAAGTTGGTATTATGTCTAACCTCCCAATGAAGAGTTGCTTTCTAATTTTTTTTTTCCTCTCAGAGCATGGTTAACCTTGAAGTATACACTCACATTCAGTTTCCCTCACACACTACTATCTGGAAATCCCCTCTGATTGTTTCCAGGCGCTGGGTGTTCCTTCCACCCGATATGATGCAAATATACTGCATACAATCTTTTCGAATTGACACTGGGAGGATTTTAGGCTTGAGAGATTTTGATCTTCAAAGGTTTCAATGATTCAAGATTATGGCATTATGGGTAGTGTTTTTGGGGAAATTTGCTAGGCACCAAAAATTCACTCTCAAAGCCCAGGCAAAGACAGAGCACACAGAGCATAAATAAAGGTAAAAGTGGCAACTTTCCTAAAGGGCCAAGAAACCTTGTTGAATTAGAGTCTCAGAGCAAAACAGCAGAAGTGTGTTACCACACTCTATAACACTAAAGGTAAATCAAGAAAATAAGAACCTAAGCCATTCCCGTCCACAAGGAGGCACATACAGGGAAAATCCTGGGCCGCACAGAGCTTCCGATAAGCTGGAGCACAGAGCACAGCTGGGGACACAGAAAGCACCCACGTAGGTCTGCAGTGCACAAAGGTAACGAATGTAACGACAAAGTGGCAGGAGCCAGCCATACTGACGGTGGCCCAAACAAGAGCAACCATTTCTGAACATGGGTAATGTTTTACTTGTCCCAGCTGTACTTAGCATTCAATCACAAATTATGAGACACATGAAAGAAAAGCAATAAAAACTCAAATGTTAGAAGATGCTAAAAAATTACTATAGTTTTTATTACTATAGGTCCAGCAGAAGAAAAGATTAGCGTGATGGAAGATGTAGGCATGATGAGCAAATAGGGAACTTGGAAGACATGGAAACCAAAGCCAAATAATAAGACTAAACCTTTAAAACATGGTACCAAAGACAGGAGTATGTCTTCTACATAATTCTGTTAAAATTTTATAAATTCTCTAAAATTCTGTTAAAACACTTCAACTGACATCATCCAAGCTGAAGAAAAAGAGTGTAAAGAAGAACCTGTTGGGACCCAGCCTGGCTGCATATCTGAGAGCTAAGTTTTAATATGCATCCAGATGAGAGCCCAGAGCATGGTAGCTCATGCCTTTGTTCCTAGCACACCTGTGCCCCCCAGGAGGCAGGGGGGATGGCTGACAGACCTAAATCCTGTTTATAAGTGCTAATAGGTTTTACTCCTGCTGGCTGAGTTTCCTTAGCTGTGTTCCTGTTTACTGAGACCCCTTTGTGTAAAAGATAAGGCAATGCAACACATCCCTAGATTGTATATAAGGTTGGATGCTAAAATAAAGTTTTGAGATCTGCTCGGACACTTCTCCCAGCTGCGAGTGTATATGGAGCGCCAGCTGCTTGCTCACCTTTCCTCGATTGAGCCAGGTCTCCTGCTGGCCAGAGAGACTGAGGCCCATTTAGCAGGGACCCGTGCGGTAACCGACATCTGGAGAAGTAACCGACAAGAACCAGCTCTGTGTCTCCCAGCTGTGAGACCATATCAGTTTAACATGTACTTTTAAGCGGGATCCCAAAGCAAAAAAGGAAAAACTTGTAAAATAAATACCTGAAAAGGCAACAATCATGATTTTCCAAAATGAATGCTAGCCTGCAAAACCACAGATGCAAGGAGGTTAGAAAGCCCCCTCTTTAAATTGGCCAAGTTATGTTACCTAAATTATGCAAGTCAAAGCAAAAGGCTAGGTTAGGTCAGCTTCCCTTACTTAACAAAGTATCTGAGATGATCAATTGTAAAAGGGGGATGGTTTTGGTTTCGGATCACAGTTTGAGAGGCTTCAGCACCTACAGTCACGCAGCATCATATCCAGAAGCACAGAGTGGAACAATGATGCTCACTTCATGGCTGACCAGGAAAGCAAAGGAGGGAGAAACCATTGTCTTCTTGTCATCTTAAAGAGCACACCCCAGGGACCCTCCTTACACTAGGCCCACTTTCCCAAAGGTTGCACCACCTCCTGGTAGCGCCATAGGTTGAAGACCAAGACTTTGACACACAGGCTTTGGGGGAGCATCTAGGAAGACTATAACAGAAGCTACAGTTTGAAATAATTACTGGTAAGTATGTAAGTAGCAGATATTATGAAATTAAGACATTTGCTTATGAATTTAGTAAATCCTCTAGAATAAAATTTCTTTCTGAAAATTCTTTGATCCACAAATATATTATGACTGATCATTTCCACTACTGTGTTAGTTACTATTTTTCCAGTTGCTGTGACCTAAGACCCAAGGCTCCACCTCTTAAGGTTCCACAAAACTTCCCCAACAGCCAGCAGCTGGGGATCAAGTGTTCAAACACATACTATAGGGGTCATTTTATATTTGAAGCCAACTTCCATGAGACTTTATGCCAGGATGACTCCAGAAAAGGAGGGAAGAGCTGGAGGTTGACAAGAATAAAGATAGATCTAAGACTTACAAACAATCTGAGACTGAGGGTGTAGATCAGTAGTGATGCACGTGTCTATGCTTTGGAAACAGACCTCTTCGTAGAGTAAAATAAACTGCAAGTTTGCATTTACAGGAAAACCAGGTGAAAACTACTGGTCTTAAAAGTAACACTCCTGGAGCAGGAAGATGGTTCAGGGGATGAAGGCCTGCCACACAAATGTGAATATCGGACTTCAGATCTCCAGAACCCACATAGGGCTGGACACTGTAGCATAAACATCCGGAATCTCAGCATGCCTACAGTGAGAAGGGGGTAGGGGGTGACAGAACGCCCTGGAGATGAGTTAGCAGCAGTGAACAAGAAGGCAAGGACCAACACCTGAGCTCGTCCATACTGTGCTATGGCACATGAGTGCTCATATGCACACCACACACACACACACACACACACACACACACACACACACACACACACACACACTGCACTGCCAAAAATAAATATACTCCTGCGTCTGAAAGCCGGGAAAGTGCTATGATGCATAGATCTGTATAACTAGTGAGAAAACTGAATCAAAATGGCCAGCACCCTCACTGTTTCCTTATATAAGATGCACACAGGTAAGTAGAATTCAAATCTTACAGTACTCTGTATTTAGAAGAGGATTGTTGCACCAAGCATACTAGCAGGGGCATTCAAAGAAGTATCAAATGACTTTACTCAAAGCTCTGTGTGTGTGTGTGTGTGTGTGTGTGTGTGTGTGTGTGTGTGTGTGTGTGTGTGTGTGTGTGTGTGAAGGTGCATGTGTCTATACATGTGTGTAGAGGTGAAGGGACAGCCTCAGGTGTTGTTCCTCAAGAACATTGTCCACAGTTTTGGGGGCAGCATATCTCACTGGCCTAAAGTTTGTCAATTAGGCCACAATGGCAGACCAGAGGGCCCCAGAGACCCACCTGTAACCATGTCCTGAGCTCTGAGATTAACAGAATGTGGCACCACACCTAGATTTTCACATGGGTTCTGGTCCTCATGCTTACAAGGCAAATATTTTACCAACTCTGCTATCTTTCCAGACTTTCATCATTTCATGCATTTAAATTAATCAGTACATTTGAGGCCACTGTCTACTATAAAAGGCATGAAGTAATAATCATTCCAAGCAACCAAAAAAGTCTAACTTTTCAGTAAATATTGAATGGTACTGTGATATATTATTTAGCATATATACTATCTAATATAATCTAAAAAGGGTTTTCAAGCACTGCAAAAGCTACATGAGGAAACATTATGAACACTTCCTTGTTATGAATGGATAATAAATGCAAATTAACTTTTCTGAATTACAAATTCAGATCATGCAAATTATTCTTCTGTACTTACTTTCAACAAATATAAGAGATCTTGTGATCTATAGATATAGATCCTCACTCTAAAGTCTATTTTCCCCAAAAGATCATAATTATTTAATTTTAAATTCTGCTAGGATAAGATTATTCAGGAACATTTCCATTATGATTAGGAAGTAACTATAAACATGTCTATAAACATAGCAAGACTTACTTTGGAATTTGCATATAACTAAAAACAGTTGCTATTTATCTAGAAATCTTGCAGACTGGCTGTGTACAAAGACTTATCTGTCCTTTCCTGAATACAATCTATTTTCGTATGTTAACACTATATTTTACTCCTTTACAAATTTAGAACATGAAGAAAAAATAATTCTACTTTTAAGATTTATGATGAATCTAGCACGACTACCACATACCTGAAAATAAATTTTAGGACTTATAATGGAAAGCTAAATTTTCAGTACACTACAAGCTACAATATAATTTTACAATCAAGTGTTAACAGTAACAGATTCTTCATAAATATGTCTAACAAAATTCAAAGGACCACACAGTCACATTTCTATAAGACTTTAAAACGCACCTCATAAAAATATACATATACATAACGTGTGTGTGTGTGTGTGTGTGTGTGTGTGTGTGTGTGTGTGTGATGTGTCTTACTCAGTGGTATATGCTTGTAATCCAAGAACTCAGGAAGCTAAGTAACAGGATTGCCACACTGGTCTACACAGGAAGGCCCTGCCTCAAAACAGACAGAAAGATAATAGATAACAGTTAGTCGGATGGATGGGTGGGTGGTAGAGTAAATAAACTGTAGCCCTAGTATGGTGAATGGCACATATCTATAGTCCCAGCTACTCAGGATGTAGAAGCAGGAGGATCACTTAAAACCAAGAGTTTTTGGGATAGTCTGGGCAAAACAGCAAAATTACATTTCAAA
>PVHP010005419.1:0-65444 GCA_004024765.1 Zapus hudsonius
GCCATCTGTCACTGTTTTCCCTTCAGGTCCTCTTCTTCCTACTTACTTTTTCTTTTTTTGAAACAGGGTCTCCTTGCTTAGCCCAGGTTGGCCTTGAATTCGTAATCCTCCTGCCTCAGCCTCTTGAGTACAACTTCCCCCTTACTCTCACTGGGGTGCATTTCTAAACCCATGCAGAGAGGAACCCCAAGTCCTGGCTGTGTGACTCGCTGGCAGTCAGCAGTCAATCACACATGTGTGTTTGCACCCCTGCCTCCGGCAGGAGCACTCCCATGATTCACTGGGTGACACACCTGCTTACTAGCCCACCTCTGAAGGCCCAGAGGGCTCTTCATGGTGGAGACACGTAGTGCGCTCACGTAGTGCAGAGCAAGACTGGAGAGTGGGATCACGTGTTCAAAGGAAACAATTTTTGTCTCCTTTTCTGAAAAATTGTAATTCCAGAAATATGTCTTCTGCCTGTACGCCCAGAGTCACCGGGCCAGTGTAGACATGCCAGATGGTCAGGCAGTGGGAAAGGGAGCTGGTGAGGAATCACAGCATTGGGTACTTTTCTTCTCCTCTCCTCTCTCTCTCTCTCCTCTCCTCTCCTCTCTTCTCCTCTTCTCTCTCCCTCTCTCTCCTTCCTTCTGTCTTTCTTTTTCTTTTGAGATAGATTCTCACTCTGTAGCCCTGGCTGAGCTCACTAAGTAGGCCAGTGTGACTTCATATTTGCAGCAATCCTCCTGCCTCTGCTTTCCTAATGCTGGGATCACAAGCATGAGCCACTACACCCAGAAGGTACAGATTTTGAGATCACAAAGGACCACTGATCTTATCACCTTATCATCTGTCTCTTTTGTGTCAGGGTTCCATTTGTCACTTATAGTCCATTCTCACATTGCCAAGGTGACCCTGGGCAGCACAGCCTTAGCCCTGGTCCTCACAGTCCCCCTACTTCAAGTCCAGGATGCACAGGACTTCCTAATTGTGTGGACTCCTCTGATACGCTCCGAATGGTGACATTGTCTCAGTCCCCTTGTCCTGCCACTCTATCTCCTGGTAACTCTTTCCTCAGTGATGCAACAGTTCCCAGAACATTCCCAGTCATCTTCCTTGGCATCTCCCTTGTCAGAACTGAGTCACATGCTCGCTACTGGCAGGGCCCCTCAGGAATGCTGTGCCTCTTGGTATCACATGCAGGGTGGTCACAAAGAAGCCTGGCATAACCAGAGAGGCTTTGCCAGCAGGATCCATGCAGTGGCTTCTGGTAGCACGTAACAGGCACCTGCGGCGACCACCAAGGGTGGGTTGGCACAGATAACACTGCAGCTGCAGAGGGAGTGAGAGGGAGAGCCACATGGCTCGCACTGGCCTACCAGTCCCCAGAGCAGTGAGGGATTCCTCTTTGCCTCTGAGCTGCTTCTGGCTTGTTAGTCCAATGACTTCCTGTACTTGTAATAAAAGGACCCCATGAGAACCCCCCTGAAGCTTGGACCAATGGAGGAGAAGCTCAGAAAGTAGGTGAAAGAGGAGGAAAAACAGCGACAGATGGCCAAGTCCACAGCCAGCCCCACCTCTCTGGCAGTTAGTAAATGTACTCTTCTCTTGGGCAGGAACACAGCAAGTGTGGAGCCAGAGGGGGACACCCCTCTAGCTTGAGTTGGGACCCATCATCATCCCATTTACAGCTGAGGAAGGTCCTGATCCCTCCCATTTTATAGATGATGGTCAGGCACAATGGGCCAGGTGGCTTGGCCAGGGGCAGGCACGGGGTTGGTCAGTGTTTGGGGTCTGGTGTGTTCTCTAGATTGTCCCAAACCTGTTACAGTGCCCTGAAGGCGGGGCTCCTCCATTTGCAGCTTGGAGAAACAGAGGCAGAGAGAGAGGGGTCCATGGGGAGGAGTGGACAGTGTCCACTGCACCTGTAGAGACCTTATCTGTCCACCATGGCTGGGGGAACAATGACACTTAGCAATTCTTTTTTTAAAGTTTTAAAAAAATTTTGGCTTGTGTGTGTGAAAGCATGATGTATGCATGCGTATGCACCCTGGTGGCACCCCATATGCTCGCCTGTGGTGGGGGTTGGTCACTTACCTGTGGTGGCCAGCGTGGCACACTGGATGTCTAGCTCCTTCACTCTTACACTTGGTCTTGTTTTGAGCTGGAGTCTCCTTTTACTGATTCCAGAGCTTTCCGGGCTCCAAAATTTCTCAGGTCTCGGCTTCTGTGGGGGGTTATAGGTGCGTGTGGCCACACCCAGCTATTTTACGGGAGATCTGGAGATTTTTTTTAAAGGTTTCACTTCTTTTTTTTCCTGAAATATTTTATTTATTCAGTTTTCAAGCAGAGAGATACAGAGAGAGAGAGAGAGAGAGAGAGAGAGAGAGAGAGAGAGAGAGAGAGAGAGAGAGAGAGAGCACACCAGGGCCACCACCTTGTGGGTCTGGCTTATGTGGTTCCTGGGGAATTGAACTCAGGGCCTTAGGCATTAGAGGCAAGTGCCTTAACTGCTGAGCCATCTCTCCAGCCCAGGAGATTTAAACTCAGTCTGGGACTTTCTTATGGGCCCTCATGCTTGAGCAGGAAACATACCTAACCACTGAGCCATCTCTCCAGCTCCAGTTCTTTTGTGTGCGTGTGTTGTTTTAGAGACACATCTCACATAGTCCAGGCTGGCCTTGAATTCACTATGTAGCTAAGACTGGCTTTGAACTTCTGATCCTTTTGCCTCTACCTCCCAAGTGCTGGGATTATAGGCGCACTGTAAATGCGTAACAATTTTAAGGTCTTTCTTCCTCCCCTTGCTCTTTCTAGACAGTAGCTCTTATTACTGTGGAAGGTCTGACCCAGCAGGAAAGCAGAGGCACACTGTGAGTTTCAAGAGCCAAGATTTTGGGGGTCGGGTCACAAGAGCCTACCCAGGCTTTGAGTTTCAGAAGGGTTGAGGCCTCCAGCCATAGGTCTGACACCATTACCAGAAAGGTCTAGACTGAACAAGACCAAAGAAGTATTTCCCATGACAGAGTGAGGCCAAGCCTCCTGGACCAGGGGTCCCAGTAGCAGGCAAAGGAGACTGGATGGGTGCTGATGGAGTGGGTCTCCAGCAAACTAAGCAGTGGCCTGGTGACCCGCTCTGGAGACTGAAGATCCCTCATTCACAACAGCAGAGAAGTGGCCAGGGAGGGGGCTTGAAGTGATCGGCAGAGGTGTGCCAGGCCCAGCCAAACTCTCCAGTGTGTCTAAGAGGAGCACAGACGATAGGAGTAAGGAACACGATGGTGGGCACAGGGAGAGAGCTTCCCAAAGACCTCAGGGGCACTCATCATCTAGAAGACAGAAATGAGGTCATCTCAGCAGGTACCACAGGGAAATGGATGGTCCCCTGCCCAGGCCTTGCTACTGTGGACTTCCTATCCCTGACAGCAAATATAGACAGCAACCCAGGGCAAGGGTTGGGAGAGCCGACTTCGGAGGGTGAATGTCCTCTGCCCAGCCAAATGGGGCCTCGAGGGAGAAATGAAACCTACTTCTGAAAGCTGAAGTTGGTTTTCTGTAACTTCAGGGAGTGACTGGAATGACCATCCTCTGTGTCCCCACGTGCTCTGCTCCACTCAGGAAGGATGCTTTGGGGCTCTTTAGTTGACCCCCAGGAGGCAGGAATCACCAGAGGACACGCTAACTCAAGCTGGAGGCACAGCTAGGGTCCAGCCTCATCCATCCTGGAGTCCCATTCTGCCAGGGGCTGGGAACATTCCCCTCCCACTCGGGCCAAGGCTGTATCTAAGTGGTACCTTGTGTGGTACCAGCTCCATGTTCCCAGACTGGCTGCTGATCCGTTCACATTCATGCCAAGTTATTCTTCACCCTGACTCCCACACTCTGTGAGCTCTGGCATGGCAGCCTTGTTTTGTTTTATTGTTTGAGGTAGGGTCTCATTTGAGCCCAGGCTGACCTGGAATTCACTATGTAATCTCACGATGGCCTCAACTCACCGCAATCCTCCTACCTCTGCCTCCCAAGTGCTGGGATTAAAGGCGTGGGCCACCACGCCCAGCTGTTTTATTTTTATTTTCTTTTTAAACTATATTTATTTACTTGCAACGAGAGAGAAAATATGGGCACGCCAGGGTCTCTTGCTACTGTAAACAAACTCCAGATGCATGTGCCACTTGGTGCAGTTGGCTTCATGTGGGTACTGGGGAATCAAACTCAGGCAATCAGGTTTTGCAAGCAAGTGACTTAACCACTGAACCGTCTCTCCAGCCCTATTTTTATTTTTTAAGCAGGGTCTCACTCTAGGCCAGGCTCACCTGGAACTCACTCTGTAGCCCAGGCTGGACTCCAACTCATGGTGATCCTCCTACCTCAGTCTCCCGAGTGCTGAGTTAAATGCATACGCCATAACACCTGGCTGAGGTATGTTTTGTTTGGTCCATAATATACTATAAATAATGGGGCATGGAGTGTTTTCCCCTTAGCAATTTAGGTACATAGACCTGTCATGCTGAGCACATCCCCACAGGACAGCACTCTTATTTTTAATTAGTATTATTTTTTTTTTGAGATATGTTGGTCTTGCTATGAAGCCCAGGCTGGCCTCAAACTCGTGATGCTCCTGCTTCAGCCTCTTTGTGACCGGAACACCAGAGCCCATGCTGCCTGTCATCATAAATATGAATTGTTCCTAAAAAATACTTTCATTGGGCTGGAGAGGTGGTTCAGCTAAAGGCATTTGCTTGAAAGCCTGATAGCCTGGATGTTCCAGTACCCATGTAAAGCCAGATGCACAAAGTGGCCCATGCATTTGGAATTTGTTCTGACACACCTATCTTTCTCTCTTCTCACAACTGCAAATAAAAACAGTTTATTTATTTGTAAGTATGTGCATACGATGCATGTGTGTGTGTATAAGTGGTTTCTGGGGAACTGAACCCAGGCCACCAGGCTTTACAGTCAAACACTTTAACTACTGAACCATCTACCCCGCTCCAGGAATTGCATCTTTAAGGTGTGCTTTATTCAGAGGGCGGATGATCTGAGAAGACAGCAGGTTAGCACCCTAGGGGGAATAAAGCACTTAACAGTTCACCACCAGCCAGTAGGATTTATAGGGAGCGAGACAAAGACAGTCAACCACTGCAGAGTTCAGGTGGCCGGCCTGCTGCCCCTGCACTTCGTCTTGGCTCAGGCACTTCTGGGAGCTTGGAGTCTGGTTAGTGTCAGCCTGGGTCAGCTTTGAACTTCTCCAGAGCCGTCTGGGCTGGAGAGTTAATTCAGAACAAGAACCGTGTGTATGTGCTGAGCTATTGATAACATGTATGTGCAGATCCCTTTCTATGGTATGGAATTCATACCATATTGTGCCACCATCATCCTGGGATTCCCACTGCTGGGCTTGTGCCTACCTTCAGACCCCCATGCCTCCTTGAGTCCACCACCACCCTTACCATCTCACCCACCCAGGTGGCTTTCCTCCACATAACCTGTGCTGGGAAATCTCACCACTCCAACCTCCTTGATACTTAGAGATAAACGTTATAGGCTCTCAGACCCACCTGCCTACATCCATATGACCATTCATCCTAGGGTCTTGCTGCCTCTTGACCCAACCACCTGAGCTCCACCATGGAAAGGACCTCCTGGGTCCTATTCATCTGAGAACTTTATTTATTTATTTATTTACTTACTTACTTACTTACTTACTTATGGAGAGAGAAAGTATGGGCGTGCCACTGCAAATTCCAGACACATGCGCCTCTTTGTGCATTTGACTTTATCTTTGAGACATGAACCCCCAGCTGTTAGGCTTTGAAAGCAAGTGCCTTATTTAGCGGTTGAGCCATTTCCCAAGCCATGTTTTTATTTTGCATGTAGGGTAATTCTTTCCTTCCTTCCTTCCTTCTTTCATTCGTTCATTCATTCATTCATTCATTCAAGAGGCAGGAAGAAACCCAGAATGATGGTGAACACCCGTAATTCCAGCACTTGAGAAGTGGAGGCAGGAGAATCAGAAACTCAAGGTTATCCTTAGCTATATAGCCAGTTCCTGGACAGCATGAGCTTCTCTCTCTCTCTCTCTCTCTCTCTCTCTCTCTCTCTCTCTCTCTCTCTCTCTCTCTCACACACACACACACACACATATGCTAGAAGCAAACCAAAAAAATAAATCAGTTAATTACAAAATTTCACCCTTGTCACCTTTCCCAGTCTGTACTGAGGTTGCATCCCAGCCCCAAGGTGGGAACCAGGCTCAGAGGAACCAGCTAGGGCGAGCGAGGTAGGGCAGGAATCTGAACCCAGAGCCTTCGGCATTTGGTTCCCACCAAGGTGTGGTTCTGTTTTCATACCAGTGGAATCCTTCTCTTGGATGAGACCAAAAGGATAATGATAGAACTTTCCCTAAACCCACCTCCACATGTGGCTGATTGGCTGGCTGGCTCCAGCTCCCTAGAGGATGGCAGGGACCAGCAGAGAATGAAACAGGAGGCTGAGTCACAGAGCAAATTGAGTTACAGATGGGTGGACGCTGCCTGCTGTCAGTCTGTAAGTCTGCAAGCTGGCCTTGGAGGCAGGACACAGTCACTTCTCAGAAAACCCAGTTATGGGGCAGAGAGCCTTGAGGACAACCTAGGGGTGTCTGCTCCGGGCACCACAGAGCTTTTCCAGGCGTGCACTGCAGTTACATGCAGACCTGGACTTACTGTGAGTCAGGGACACTCTGGCAGTTGTCACCCTGAGCACACCTTCCTCACCCTGGGTGGGCCAGAGTCCCTGCCTAGCCAGCCATCCCAACAGCCCTCTGCCCACTCCTGGGTCTTTGCCCAAGGCTGGGTGGCCCAGGCACTGTGGCAGAGACAGGTCTACTCATACCAGTGGATTTTCTCAGGGCCGATGTGTGGCCCACTGGACATCTGGGCCTGTCTGGGATATCATCCTTGTTGCTGGCTCCATGTTTGTCTAGAAAGAGGGAAGGATTTTTGTCTTTTTTTTTTCCTTCACGTCTCCAGTGTTGGCCTTCAAGCATACACCACCGTGCCGTTTACTCAGTGCTGGGGATGGAGCCCAGGGCCTTGTGAATGCTGGGCACACAGTCTACCAGTTGAGCCACTGCCCCAGCCCTTGGATTTTCTTTTAAGAATTAAATGATTATTATTACTTTTTATTTTTTGGTTTTTCAAGGTTGAGTCTCACTCTAGCCCAAGCTGACCTAGAATTCACTATGTAGTCTCAGGGTGGCCTCAAACTCAGGGTGATCCTCCTAAATGCTGGGATTAAATTGCCTCCCAAGTGCTGGGATTAAATGTGTGCACCACCATGCCTGGCTAAAATTTTAATTTTTTAATTAATTGTGATTGATACATATTCTCTCTCTCTCTCTCTCTCTCTCTCTCTCTCTCTCTCTCTCTCTCTCTCTCTCTCTCTCTCTCGGTACTAGGGATTGAACCTATAGTCTCACTCATACTGGGCAAGCCCTGTATCACTAGGCTACATCCCCAGCCCTATTTATTTTTTATTTTATTTTTTCGAGACAGTGTCCCACTAGGTTGCAAAGGATGGCCTTGAACTTACAATCCTCCTGCCTCTACTTCTCAGCTGGGATTCTAAGACTGGCTGCCAGGCTTGCTCTGAGTTGGTATTTTCCTGCTAGAAGCTTAACTATGTCTTCAGCTGGCATTGCCTTCTGGCTAACTCTAGGCTTGGCTTCTTGTACAAGTGTTTATAGTTCAAGTTGCACAGACAGGAGGCATTTTAGATGCTTGCTGCATAGGCGTATGGCCCCACAGACAAACCACCTTGGTCCCAGCCGTGGTTTTTTGGGGTGCTGACTAAGCTCAACCCCTTGGTGAGTCGTGGAGGCTCCTTTTGGATCCTGGGCTTCCTGGCTTGTAAGATGGAGTCTGTAACAGTCTAGGTCAAGTAGATGTTCAAAGTGAAGTGTAGAAAGCCTCGCCAGGTTCATGACAAGTTGTGTTATAAATGCTCCCGGTGTGACAAACTGCTCCTGGTCAGGGGGAGGTGGAGGGATGGGGCCGCATCTGTGAATGGAGGTGGCTGGGTTCAGCACATCTATGACTTGAAGGCTAAGGGCTCAGTTCTAGAAGTTGAATCCAGCTGTCCCGACTCAGCATCAGGCACTGGAGAACCACTGTGGGGATTCTGTGGGACTCACAGAGAGCTGCAAAGGCACCCGAGACCTCCCACCCCTTTGGAAACCTGGAGAACTGTGAGGGCAGGTGGTGGGGGAATGGACCACTGAGAGACCTTGGTTCTCAGGAAGGCGGTGGGGGTGGGAACAGTAGGAGGTGGCCTGAAGCTCAAAGGAGCTGAGCACTGGCTCTGGGCACCCAGCTGCTGAGGAGGAAGCGATGTTGGGTTAATGACCTTGTGAGCTGCAAGGGAAATGGGAACTGCCATCCAATCCTGTGGAAATCTCCCTGCCACACTCCTCTGGTTCCGAGCTTTTGACTTATTTTTCACTTTTGTGTGTGCCTATGTGTGCATGCATTGTGTGTGTATGTGTGTGTGTGTGTGTGTGTGTGTGTGCATGCATGTGGGTGCACCCCTGTGGATGGGTGCAGTGTGTATGTGCACCCACTCAATTGCTCTCCACCTTATTTTGGAGACAGGGTCTCTCAGTGAGCCTGAGCTCACTGATTCAGCTAGACTGGCTAGCCACCAAGTCCCAAGGATCCTCCCGTCTCCACCTCCCCGCAGGTGTACAGCCCTGTGCCTGGGCATTTTCTGTGGGTACTGGGGATCTGAACTTAGGTCCTCATGCTTGTATGGCAAGTACTTGCCCAGCTCTACTTCTGTCTATGTTTTACTTCCACTGAATCGTGCAACAGCCGTGCCTAGTGTAGTGACTTTCACGGCACACCACCTGGCAGATGGGCTCAGGTGCCACATGCAATGAACTCCATGCTCCATCCTAAGATGGCACTGTATACGGAGGGAGGGGCTGCTTCAAGTTTGGGACTGTGATGTATAAAGTAGCCATGAACATTTTTGCTACTGTGGGACCCAGGGCAACCATTTCTGCCAGACATCACCCTGAAATCAAGCTTTCTCTCCTTTTTTTTTCTTTCATTCTCTTTCTTATTTCTTTTTCTTTTTCTCTTGAAGCAGGCTCTCACTTCAGCCCAGGCTGACCTGAGACTCACTCTGTAGCCCAGGTTGGCCTCCAACTCATGGCAGTTCTCCTACCTCAGCGATCAGGTGCTGGGATTATGGGCATGTGACACTATACCCAGCCATTTCTTTTTAAAAATTATTTTTTAATTAACTAATGAATTTTAAAATATGTTTAATTATTTAGTGTATGTATGTATGTATGTGGTGACACAAATACTGCTCTCGTGGCTAGCCTGAAAACCAGTTCCAGGGAGATGGTAACAGACACTGTGGTCTCTCAAACCTCATCAAAACAGATCCCAAGGCTACAGAGAAAGCAACACTAAATTAGATCTCTGTCTTGACCAACAAGACTCAGGGAACATTGTAAAAGCCTCTGGGTGGGTGGAAATAGCTTGGAGAACCATGTCCCCCCATAGATTCAGACTGACTGAGGCCTCTTGGCCCCCTACTAATAACCCCACTGAAGAAGACCCTCAGCAGAATTGGGGCTGGGGAAAAGGGATATAAGAGTACAACCTTTTTTAAAAAATTAAATAGTCAATAAAGAAAAAATTTAAAAAGAAGATAGCACAGTAATTACACCAGTAATCCCAGCTACTTAAGAGGATGAGGCAGGAGGATTGAAAGTTCAAGGTCTTGCTGAATTCAAAGCCAGTCTGGACAACTTAGTGAGACCCTGTCTCAAAATGAAATAAAAGTTTTTAAAATGGGGGGTTGGGGATATAGCTCAGTGGTAGAGTACTTGGCAAAACTGTGAAGATGCTGGTCTTAGTCTCCATCACTGGGGTCAGGGAGGAAGAGAGAGCTCCAAGGGAAGGGGAGAGGAATGCCTGCACCCCATCCCCACACTGACACCCCACACCCTCCCCTGGGGCTTCTCAACCACAGCTTCATTCAGGCTTCTGAATGAGCAACTGGGAGTCACTCCCTTGCCCAGTCAATGGTATCAGCCTGCAGTGACCTCCTCCCCGAGGGGCCGCAGGGCCTCCTGGGACAGCGCTGTGACAGGAAGGGAGTGACTGGACTTACAGCTGGCCACAGCTGTAACCCAGCACCTGGGAGGCTGAGGCAGGAGAGTGGCAAGTTCTAGATCAGCCTGGGCTACACAGTGAGCCTTTGTCTCAAAGACACACACACACACACACACACACACACACACAGAGAGAGAGAGAGAGAGAGAGAGAGAGAGAGAGAGAGAGAGAGAGGTCAAAAAATAACATTAACCAAACCAAAACCAAAACCCAACCACAATGAAAGAATTACAGATGAAAATTACCACGACCTGTGCTTGTGGTTGTCCTGTTGCCATGACAACCCACAGGGTGACTGTCTCCCTCATTTGACAGACAGGAGACTGAGAGGCTTGGGAAGGTCAAGTGTCAACACAGCTCCTGACAGGCAATGTGGTCATTTGGACCTAGGCAGCTGGCTTGGGACATCTAGGTGTTTGGGGGCTAAAAGGAGAGTCCTTCTCTGCATGCCTCTGAAAGAGGGGGCAGGTTACCCAGCAAGGTGACATTTATGACCATGCTCCCGGGTCCTGGGTGTGTGTCACAAACAAGGGCCCATAAATTACCTGCTACCACCCTAACCAGCCAAGATCGGGTGTCCTGCTGCCAGAGGCCACCTGCCCAGGACCCTCCACTGTGACTCTGGGGAAGGGATTGCCTGGAGCCTTCTGTTGGAGATGCACCCACAAACTGCTCGCTTGCTCTTCATGGCTTCCTATTGGGAGACGTGTCCCGTCTAGACTCAGGACCAAGGCTTCCTCTGGAAGCAGATCTGATGTCTGCCACTTTTCTGACTTGCTCTTCAGACAGTGTATACATTTGCCTGCCTCACTAAAAAAAAAAATGGGTTTCTTGTCTTCTGCAGAGAAAACCAAAAACACTTCTCCAACAAGAGCCACCTTTTGGGGTTGCTAAGAGGGGCAGAACTCCTAGGGAACCCTGCTGGGTGGACTTTGCTGGGATGGAGCTCTGGAGAGTCAGGTTGGCTTTGGTCCTGAGTTGAACTCAGCTGAGCTGGGCTGGGAAAGGACTTGTGTTCCTGCCACGTAGTGGCTTGCTGTGGGATTGCAAGCCGCTGTGACACTGACCTTCCAGCCCTGAGGACAGCCTACTGCAGGTAAGGTCATTCTTGGCTCAGAGTCGGTCCATTCTATACCTCCTGTTTCAGAAATGGAGGCCCAAAGTACACATTTTAGTTTATTAAAAAACGTTCATTTGTGAGGAGAGAGAGTTGAGAGAGAGAGAGAGAGAGACAGAGACAGAGACAGAGACAGAGACAGAGACAGACTGGGAGCTAGCCAGCCACTGCAAATCAACTCCAGACACACGTGGTACTTGTGTGTCTGGCTTTACATGGGAAATCGAACCCCAGGCCATCAGGCTTTGCAAGCAAGTGCCTTTATACAATGAGACATCTCCCCAGTCCAACATTTTAGTTTTTAAATAGTCAAAGCTCTTCCTCAGAACTCCAAATGACTAGTTTTGGGATAGGATCAGGGCTTGTATTTTTTTTTTTCTTTGCAGTGCTGAGGATGGAACCCAGGATACTGAGCGAACACTCTGCTCTTAAGTTGCCTCTCAGCTAAGCCCAGCCCTTTTTTCTTTAATTGAGACAGGGTCTCTTGTAGTCCAGACTGGCCTTGAACTTGCTTTGTTGCAGACGATGACCTCAACTTCCTGATCTTCCTGAGTGTTGGGCTACCATGAGCCGCCATGGTTGGTTTTCTCTGCAATTTTTTCTTCCTTTAAAATACATTTTTTTTACTTTTTTACCTGAAGAAAGACAGAAGCTCCAGGGCTGCAAACAAACCCAGACACATACGCCACTTTGTGCATCTGGTTTTCCATGGGTACTAGGGATCTGAACTCCAGGCTGGCAGGCTTTTCAAGCAAGCGCCTTTAACTGCTAAGCCATATCTCCAGCCCAAATTTTTATTTACTTCTTTTTCTTTTCCTTTGCTTCACAAACAACACGAGGGTGACAGATGCTCTGAGGAGGGGGTGAGCATGGGAGCAGTCCCCAGGGGCCCTGCACAAGTAAATGTGACGGTGAGGGTGCAGAATGTCCAGAGGCACTGATGCTGTTCTCTGGAAGTTCAAGGGGCTGGGAAGATTGCCCAGTGGGTAAAGCACTTGTGGTATAGGTATGAGGACCTGAGTTCAAATCTCCAGCGGCCATGTAGAAGCTGGATATGGTGATGCACGCCTGGAACCCCAGCACTGGGAAGGAGGAGACAGGGACTCTCTCAGGCTCACTGGCTAGCTACTTTGCCAAATTGGTGAGCTCCAGACTCAGGGAGAGACCCTGTCTCAGAGAATAAGCTGGAGTGATCTTGACTTCTGGCCTGTCCATATACAAGCTCACATATGAGCATATGTATGCACACACCACACACATGCATGTACACATCGCACACAAGGGGCACAAAAATATAAAGTCAGTGGAGATCCAGTGGGTCCAGAGAGCAGTTAGGAGTCATGTAGCACCCATACTGAGAAGGATAAGACCCTCTCCACTCTGCTGAGCAGCCCAGCAAAACAGATGCTCCATCTTTCCTGCTAAGTGTTCTGAGAACTTGGGAGCAGAGAGCAGAGAGCAGAGCCAGTCGCTCCTTGGGCCCTGCTCACTACCTTTCCTCTCTCCCCTTCATGCCTGGCTGAAGGGTGTCCAATTCTGAAGAATGCCCTGGCTGGGAGCGTTGGGGCATTTTACATGACCCTCGAGGTTTGTGGCCTACTGTGGAAGCCAGCTGGGCATAAACAGGGATTGGGATCATGGACGGGGCAGCTGTTACCTTAGGTGGCAGGGACTTGGTAGACACTGCTGCCTGTTATACCCCTCAGTATCCCCAGGGTCTGACCTCTCCCCTTGTATTCCAGACACACGGGGCTCTTTTAAGCCATGGGGCTTGGCTCCTCTTACCACAGGACCTTTGCACGTGCTGTCTCTGCTGGGGACAATCTTCCTTTCTGCTGAACTCTCCTACATCCAGACATCACCTCCTCTTGTTCCTTCCTTTCCTTCAATTCTCAAATGACACATCCTCTGACCACCAACCGCCTTTGCTATCAAGACTTAGGACTGTTATATTCACACATATACTGGGAAAGTGAATGAAAAAAAATCACCCAGAAGCAGTGTCGCCGTACAGACCAAGCGTTTATTGTTACAGTGTTAGAAATCTCTCTCTGGGGCAGAAGCTGGGCCGTGGCTTTGAGCCTCCTCGCTGTTTGCAGGGAGAGCATTTCCTGGTAGCCACAAACCTCTAGTAGGTCAGGGTGCAAGACATTCTTCTTATCAGCCAACCACGGGGTCCCCCTGTGACACTCAGAAATTGCCACCAACCCAGGGGACTCCTTTTCTGCACCACTCCCTGGGAAATAGCCCGCTGGAGCCTCTGATGTCGTGGTCCCCATAAGGTGGCTTTCTAAGAATGGACAGCATGTCCCAAGCATGGCCACTCTCTCCCCAGGTAAGAAGGCCCAAGTTGGAGAGGGTTGCGGTATCGCTCCAATGAAAGCTGATGTCACATCTTGTTGACCCAGTCCTGTTCAATGGTAGTCCCTTTGGGAGTCCCTGTTTTGAGTCCCCTTCAGTACTGGCCAGGCTTAGGATAGAGTCCCTCCCCTGTCCTTTACATGGCCTAGGTGAAGTGGAGTCTGATTGGATAAGGATGGAGACTTGTAGAAAGGCCAGGGGTGCAAGCCTGCAGCCCAACAGGCAGGAGCCTTCTAATGCTGCGGCTCCTAGCTTTTAGGAGGAAAGTGTGTGTTAGGGGTGTCTCTCCGGACCCCAATACCCTTGGTTAAGTTCCACTTCAACTGCCTAGACAGCAACAGTTCTTTGAGAAGGACATAGGTATGTTCCCAGGTCTCAAGGCCATTTTCCCTTTAGGGACCAGGACTTAAGGGATGTTTAGATGGGACAAGGCAGGGTCCATGCCTACATGGCTGCTTTGCCAGCCTGTCAACTACCAGGGTGTCTTTCTACCCCTGTCCTTGCCACCAGGAGGCAGAGCTACGGGTTAGGGCTTTCCCAGTAGACAAAGTTCACGGGATCCACCCTGCCTTCATTGGGGAGACCCATTTGCACACCTTTGTTTGTCTGCCAAGGACCCAGAGCCTCACAGAGGATAAGGGGTGCTTTGGGGCCATTGGGTGACCCACAGCTACATTTGAGGCTGTGTGAGTTGCTCAGGCTCGCTGGTCTGCTATAGGCATGCTGTGGTCAATGGCAGCTCTACCAGTGAGCACCCAGCTGTCCGCTTTTCCACCTTGTCACCAACAGCGTTGAGTCTGGGACAAATACAAGTGTCATTTCTGACACCCCGTGTGAATGTCAGATGCCAATCCTGTGTGTCCTCTGACCCTCTTGTCCACCTGGGTATCCACCGTTATTGCCTCCAGAGAGACAGGTTCCAGGCCCTAAGTCTCCCAACTGGATGTGACTTGGGAGTGACAGGTGGCGCCAATTAGAGGGAGGTCATGTTCCTCTCCTGATGGGCTGTGGGCTCAGTACCTGGGGACCCCTAGGAATGTGGAGGAATGTCATAAAACCCTTGGTTGTGGAACCTCAGCCGAGGCTGTTCATCCCGTGGGCCCTCGTATCCCAAGGCCTCTGGATGCAGGTAATAAAGATGCCTCTGGGAAAGTCAGCATCCTTCCCCCCAGGGGCCAGAGACTTTCAAGTTCACCAGGTCATTTGTGCTTTTCTTCTGGTATGGGGGAGGGGCACCCTGTTGTGCTGAGGAAGCCAGGCTTTGATGGCACAGAGGGCACAGAGGTTGCCCTCTGCTGCCAGCCTTGGCCATCGGAACCTTTCATGGAATCCCTGTGCAAAATGAACTCAAGGAACGAGGCATCGCAGATCCAGCAGAACCACCTGAACTGAGCCACTGGGATGGAGGGATCATGTCTGCCCTGGTCATCACCCAAGAAGTCACTTCTCAGCCACTGCCACTGAGCCCGGTGGGTTTGCATGCTGTGCTGGGGGCTCTGGATGTGAAGCGTTCATTCCCTCTTTTGCACATTGTCCCAACCGAAATGGAGGAGAAGCAGCCAATGTCCCTCAGTGTGGTGGGTGGAGAAATTAGGCTTACCCCCAACTCTGTCCCTTTCCCTGTCTCCTGAGAGAGTCAAAGCTTGTTACAGACATTAGCAAGTGTTAGTCCCCACAGCTCCCTGGGAGGAACCCTAATAGTGTAGGGAAGAGGCACCAGGAGGAAGCCACACTGCGAAGCTGGCAGGTCCCCAAAAGGCTTGGAAGTTCCCTCCACCAACACCCAGTGACCTTGCTCTGTGGGATTTGTACCTTAGTGTGGTCATTGGTGAGCACACCTGTAACCAGGTAACCAGGATTTAGGGTTAATGACGACAACTGCTTCCCTCTCCCAGGCCCTAGACTCATCCCCACACTTAGAATGGTTGTACAGACTGAGTTCAGTACCCCCGCTTCTGATGTCACTGTACCTTTCATTCTAGTGACAGGATGCAGTTTTCCACTCTCCTGAGAGTCAGTGGCTCAAGCCAGAACCCAACCTCCCACCCTAGGGATCCAGGGCAGCAGGCACAACTTTTCTCCTGCTGGTAGACAGCACTGCCTGGCACCTGTTGGCTGCCTTTGCACCTGGCACTCAGTGCTCTGAGATTAGCAGAGGCTGGCTGAGGGCCTCCCTGCTTCTCCTGGCAAGGTGTTTTGGGGCTGTGGATTGCTTTCCACCTTGAAAGCTCAATGCAAGTCCCCCACCCCCAGCATCTGGACAAGGCACCACCTGTGCCTGCTGTATCACAGGGCTGGACTGGGAGACTTGTCTCCATGGGAAAGATCACAGCCATCGGAGACATGTGGGCATGTGTGGGTGGAGAGGTCCTTTCTGTCCTTGGAGTCCCTTAGAAATTGCAGCTGTCCACAGGGCTCTGCCCAGGCACTGAGATCCTGAGCTGGTCCTCAGCCCAGGCCACTATGTACAGTGAGTATGGCACACAGGCTTCTCTTCCCCCCTGGTCTCTCCAGGTCGAGTCTGGTGGAGACCAAGGTGCCTTACACATTGGTGACCTCCAGGCTGCTGTAGCCTTCCAGGCGACACTGGTCTGGCCGGCCCTGGAGGTCATCATCTCCGCAGTCTTCATTGTGAAGGGAGCCGTAGTCGTCATGGAAGTCGGGCTCTTTGCTGCTGAAGCCTCGTCCTATCTTTCCCAGGGGCAGCTGGGAAGATGGGGACAAGAGAGAAGGACAGAGGAAGACAGACAAGACATGTGTTTCTGACACCTGGGAAATGTGGCATCTCCAGTCTAAGTGCTGTGTGACTTAACCTTTCTGGGCTCACCTTGTTGCCCAGTAGATAGAGAAGGTTTGGGGAATTACCATGAGGAACAGAAGTGTGAGGGTTTGTTGGCTACCAGAGCTGATACTTCCTGAAGTCCCCTTCTTCCCTCCCTCCCTCCCTCCCTCCCTCTCTCCTTCCCTCCTTCCCTCCCTCCCTCCTTCCCTCCTTCCCTCCCTCCTTCCCTCCTTCCCTCCCTCCCTCCCTCCTTCCCTCCTTCCCTCCCTCCTTCCCTCCTTCCCTCCCTCCCTCCTTCCTTCCTTCCCTCCTTCCCTTCCTCTCTCCTGTTGAGAGCAGGTGCAAGCATAGCTGTAAGGTCTGACCGAATCCCCTGGCCCAGAAGGAACAGTCCAGCATCATCATCAGGAATAGCACTGATTATGGGTTTGGGGCTTACAGATCAGAGCTGAGATTCCTGCTCTGTCATTCCCAGCTACGTGGCCTTAGGTAAACGACTTCCCCTCTCTGAGCCTCAATTTTCTCAGTTACAAAATGGGAGGCCTCCGTGGGTTACTGTAAAAAGCAGAAATCTCTTCTGCAAGGTGCCAGGCCTGAACTGCTATCATACACCGTAGAGAGCCTGATTTTGAGATTTGTTCCCATGGTCATGACAGCACTCTTTGATTTTTATTTTCTTGACTGTCTTTCTCTCTAGACCAGTGTTTCCCCACTTAAAAAAAGATCAAGAAAGAAAGAAAACATTTAAAAACAAATAAGGGGTTGGTGAGATGGCTCAGTGGATAAAGCACTTGCCACACAAATGTGACACCTTGAGTTTGGATTCCCAGAGCCCATGTAAATGCTGGGTGGGCATGGTGGTATCCATCATCCGGGTACTCAGGTGGCAGGGCCAGGCAGATTCTGGGGCAAGCTGGCTCTCTAGTTGAGCTGAAGCAGTGGTCTCTGGGTTCAGTGAGAAACCCTGTCTTGGTAAATAAAGTGGAGAGTGATGGAGGGAGACAGCAGTTACCACAGTGAGTTCGAGGCCAGCCTGGGCTAAAGTGAAACCCTATCTTGAAGAAAAACAAATGGCAGGGGATATAGGTCAGTGGTAGAATGTTTGCCTAGCATGCTGGGTCCCTGGATTTGATCCACAACACTGGAAAACAAAAAGAACCCAAGAATTCCTGGTCCTGGGTGGAGTGCCTTGGGGAGCATCTGCTCCCATGATGCCCCTCCAGCACTTAAACTGGCACCCAGATGCTGCCAAGGGCAGGGGAGAATTGTGGTGATCCATTCTGCTGACCATGACCAGCTGCCCCTCTTCTGTGCTGTTTGGTTGGGGCTCCCAGAAGTTCATCCCTAGGGAATCTTGGTCAGTGGTTCTCAGGGCAGGGGAGTCCTTGAAGGTCTCTGGGCAGTTGGCTGTGTACAGCTTCCCCTTATCCCAGGCCCACCTGCTTCAGGGCATTGGGGTGGAGGCTCCATAGTCTGAGGCGGGCTCGTGGACCAGCATACAGCTGTGGCTTGAGGCTTTGTGGGGACTGTTCATTACCAGGCCTGATTTTAAGCAGGTACCCTGAAGGTGCTGTCCAGGGCATCTCTCATACATGAGACAACAGTACTACTACCCCACCTTCTTGAGTGACAAAGGAGCTGTCCCCCAGAGCCTCATAGTTGATCCCCAGCTGGTAGACTTTGGGACACACAGCTTGCTGAAGGAGGTGTGTCACTAGGGGCGGGCCTTGGGATTTCTTCTTTTTTTTTTTTTTAAATTTCATAGGCCTCTGGCGTTTTTTTTTTTTTTAAATTTTATTTGTTCATTTCCAATCAGAAATACAGAGAGAGAGAGAGCACACCAGGACCACCACCTTGTGGGTCTGGCATATGTGGGTACTGGGGAATTGAACGTGGGACCTTAGGCACTGGAGGCAAGTGCCTTAACTGCTGAGCCATCTCTCCAGCCCGGGCCTTGGGATTTCATAATCCAACCTCCCTTGCCAGTGCCAGGAGTTCACTCTTGCTGCTTCCTCCCGGCTGATGTGAAGAGTTGTGACACCCTGCTGCCTGCTCTTCATGTTTTCCCTGCCATGATGAGGCTTCCCCTCAAGACTGTGAGTCCTTTCCTTCCATCAGCAATGAGAAGTAAGTGCTACAGGAGCCACAGGGGCCACCCAGAGGGGATGCCGGGGTCCACACCAGCACTTACCCGGCCAGCCCTGTACTTGCCACTGCTCTCCTCCTTCCCCGCCCGAGTGATGCTGGATGACCTGCCCGGAGGTGTGCCAAAGCGCTCAGGCTCCCGGATGCCTGTGGAGCTGGGACACAGCCATTGTGGGTCATCAGCAGAGAGGCTGCCACTCAGACACCTACACATGCATACACACACACACACACACACACACACACACACACACACACACACACGGTGATGT
Organism: Zapus hudsonius; assembly: GCA_004024765.1. Classification (NCBI taxonomy): domain Eukaryota; kingdom Metazoa; phylum Chordata; class Mammalia; order Rodentia; family Dipodidae; genus Zapus; species Zapus hudsonius. The sequence continues at coordinate 18,826 of PVHP010005419.1, forward strand.
GACCAGAATGCTGAGACTCTTCAGGCACCTCCTGACTCAGCACTTCATAAATGCCATCCTCACCATATTCCTGGACCTGGGCACAGCTGACCCTGCCCACGGTTGAGGAGGAGGAGGCACAGAAAGGTTAAACCATTTGCTCAAGATCACACAGCTGCCAGTAGTAGAGCTAAGATTTAAACCCAAGCCTGAGACCCTGCAAAGCCATGTTCTCTGCAGGCCACCAACCTCCCAGGGAAAGGGAAGAGAGGGTAGGAGGATCCCAACATGGTAGCGAGTCACATATGGTTCCAGAAGCAGCAGGAGGGTCCCCTGCTCTGCATGTGAAATCTGTGTGTGCCACCTGGCTGGTTGCCATGAGTCACCCTCTCTACTTCCTTTATGGACAAAGCTTTGGAAGGAGGCATCTGTTAGGAGGTGTGCCAATTAGAGCCCTATGCCAGATCCAGTTGGCACACTGCTGGTGCAAATAAAGTTTTCTTGGAATTCAAACAGGCCCACCCTCTGACTGTTATCTATGGCTGCTGTCTTGCTGTGACTCCTAGGTACTAACCCACCTCCTATCTGACCTTTTGCAGATGTTGGCCAACCCTGCTCTGGAACAACTGTTTCTGATAAAGAAACTGAGGCACTGTGCATAGTACGAAATCAGGCCGAGCAGCCTGGTCCAGCCCAGGAGTCAGGAGTCCTGAGCCCCAGCCTTCCCACCACCTTGTTCTCTTCTCGCCTTTGGACAAATCACAAAATCCTATGGGTGCTAGTCCTTGACTGCAGTTGGCCCTGTCATTTATATTCTTTACACACACACACACACACACACACACACACACACACACACACACACACACATATATATATATATATATATATATATATATTGGGTTTATGACTATATAGGGTATACACTTGCCTTTAATGTCAACACTTGGGAAGTGGAGGTAGGAAGATCACTGTGAGTTTGAGCCCCAGCCTGAGACTACTGAGTGAGTTCCAGGTTAACCTGGGTTAGAGTAAGACCCTGCCTCAAGGAAAAAAAAAACCAGCCTCTCCCCACCCTGCCCCCACAAAAACCCCTCCCCAACAAGCCAAAAGTATGTGGAGTCCAGGTATGGTGATACACACTTATAATACCAAGACTTGGGAGGCTGAGCTAAGAGGATCATGTTTGAGGCTAGCCTGGGCTATATATAAGACCCTGTCTCAAAAGCAAACACTCTCCCCCCCAAAAAAAAAACCCCACAACTTTGTTTCACAGAGCTAGGGGGCGTAACTCAGGGGCAGAGCCCTGAGTTCCAGCTTCAATACTTTTTTTTTTTTGATAGGCGATGGCTTCTCATCCAGCTTTGCTCCTGAGGGTAAGTGTGGGAACAAATGAAGGAAAGATATGACAGCATTCTGACGACACATTGGGATGTCAGTGCTGCTGGGACCCCATGGTCCACTCTCAGCCAGCAATTCTGAGCCCTGATGCTGATGTCAATGGCTGCGATGTCTTTCTATCTGGAATGGTTCTATCCAACATCCTGGGTCGGGGGGACTCACCTCATGGGCCCTCTCCCACCCCACCCTGCTGGTCCTCCTTTCTGAGAGCTGAAGGCAGCTGTGGGGAAGGAGCCAAGTGGAGGGAAGAGATGTTGTGGTGATTTAATTAAATGTCCCCCAATAGACTAAAAAATATATTAAAGATTTGTCTCCAGCTGCCTGGCTGGAAGAGGTATCACCTAGGCCAGATTTGGTGATTCTGAGGTGGATGTAAAATTCCAGCTATACATATACAAAGGGAGCTGAAGTCTGACAGTCCTGCTACTGTTTTAGTTAGGGAGAGTGTGCTTGCTTGTTTTGGAGTTGCTGGTGCTGGGTCTCTCCCTCTGCTTGAATCTGTAAAAGGGGGGCCAGCTTCTTTTGCCATTCTGAAACTTCCCCTGGATCTGTTATTTCAATAAATACTTTCCTCCCCAAATTGTGCCTGGTTTGGCGATTCATCCCAGAGGCATGTGGCTGACTACAACAGATGTGCTGCATAATTATCAACCTCCAGACCTTCCTGAGCATCTCACCTCAGGCCTGCACATCGCCATCTCTGTGGGTGGAGGGGCTTTCCCAGACAGGTGGTCTGTAAGTTCCTCAGAAACCTACAAGGTTTTGTATGCCCTTGGCTAACTGAAGTCTGTTCCCTGAGCCCACGGCAGAATTTCAGCAAAGGACCTGAAGGGTTCTAAAATCCCACTTGGGCACCTTGCCTCACAAGGCATACTTGAGGGATAAAGGTAACAACAGGGAGGCAGGCTTGGGACCAGGCTGCACTGCCCATCCATCCCTGCCCCACCAACCTCTGAGTCCTGTGTGTGAAATGAAGAGCCTACCTCTCTCTTCTGACCCGATGGGAGTCCTAGGCCCAGAGATCATCAGAAGCTGCTGTATTGGTTCCCTTCTAGAACCTTTCCTGGCACTCACCTACTGACACCAGATAGTCCTGAGACACATGCTACCCCATGACCATCAAGGTCTAGACACAGATGGACTCCTTCATGAATTCTATGAAATATTTAAAGGAACCCCCATACTACAAACTCCTCCAAATAGCAGAAGAGGAGGGAACACTTTTCAATTCATGCTAGCAGGCCGGGATTGCCCTGATTCCAAAATTAGGTGACAGCTTCACAGGATAAGTAAATTATATGGTCAAGCATGGTGGCATATACCTGTAATCCCAGCATTCAGGGGGCTGAGGCAGGAGGATGCCAAGTTCAAGGCTAGTTTGGCCTATATAGTAGGACCTTATCTCAACAACAACAAAATAAACAAAACTCCTATAGATCAATATCCACTGTAAAGATAAACATTAAAACTCCTCAACTAGTTATTAGCCAACCAAATCCAGAAACACAGGAAAAGGATTGTTCCTTGCCACCAAGTGAGATTGACCCCAGGAATGCACGGTTGGTTCAATATATGAAAACCAGTGAATATGATTCCCCATATCGATGGACTGAAAAAGCCTGCAGGAAACAGCCACTTGTTGGCTGGGTGACCTTGGGCAGCAGCATGGCCCCTTAGGACCAATTTCTCTGAAACATTGTTAGAGTGAAATATGCACCTATAAAGTGCTGGGTGGATGTTGTCCAGCCCCAAGTGAGACCCTGGCCCCCTCCCCAGTGCATCACTGTAAAGGCAGCAGCCACAGGGCAGGCCTGGGCTGTGTGAGTGCTCACTCAGGTTGCTCTCCAGATAAGGGGAGGAGAGGTAGGTGGGTGGGTGGCCATGCTCTGCTCCCCTAGACCAGAAAGATCATTTAGACATACATCCAGTCCCCCCTCCAGACCTTTTTCACCACAGCCATGCCTGGCAGAATGGCCACTTTGCCTTGGAAGGATGTTCACATGGTTCCCAGGTCATGCTGCACCTTCTGTGGCCTCTTTTACAATGGCCAGCTTTCCTGCTCTAAATATCAGGGTGGTGGGGATTTAATGCGTGTTGTATTCAGGCTCCTCTGTGTCTCTCTGGGCTCCGGCCTTCAGCAAAAGTGCTTCTCACAGCATCAGCATCCTAGCCAGCATGGGTCAAGGACAAGTGGGGCTCATGATGACACCATCTGTTTCCTCAGTGTGCACCCAGCACCCAGCACCCTGTGCCTGGTGTACTCACTTGGCTGTGTGGAAGACAGTGCTCATCTCCTCCGCCAGGTGTCTCCGAAGGATGTGCTTTCCACTGGGGATACCCAGGGCAGTGGCCATGGCCTCGGCATTGAACGTGGGCTCCAGCACCAGTACGGCACCATGGACTCCACTGTTGGTCAGGTTGTCTGCATATTCCTGAGGGTAAGAAGCGTGAGCCTGGGTGGTTCTGGGGGTCACCAGAACCAAGCAAGGATATGTCCCCAGAAGTAAGGTTTTGTCTGCCAGGGACCAGCTGATTTGAGAGTGAAGGCTTCCCCTGTTCCCACACTTAGAGCTGTGAATGCAAGTGTCTCCTGTCACTGGCATTGCCCCCAACCCATCAATATTTATGGAACAGAAGGTTCCTGTAGGTCCCGACTCATTTCTGCTGAGAAGGGTGAGGCTGGCTCAGTGTTACCCAATGAAGAGAACAATGACAGGAGATGGGTAACTTTGCCAGGTTGGGTGATGGTCACACAAAGTAGATACTCATTTGCATGGGATTTGCATATGCTGAAGTTGCCCCCACATCCTGGCCTCTCTAACCTCTCACCTTCAGGTCGATATCACGCACCCACTTGAGCACTCTCTGGTTGGTCCAAACCACAGGGTCTGTGTTCTGTGTCTCGCAGCGAGCCCGGCGCTCCTGGAGGGCCTTGTAGGGAGACAGGGGTTCAGTTGGGGATATGAGGAACAAATGGAGGTCACAAGTAGAAGGAAGGTCCACGGTACTGTCAGGGACCTCAGTGTACTCATGTGAGAGAGCCACCACAGCTACCTGAGCTCCCCTGTCCAGCGGCTGAACCCACATTCTGGGAAGCGGGGACGAGCCATGTGTGTGGGCTGGAGAGAGACCAGATGGGTGCTTCACTCTGGATTCCCCAGGTCTGCAGCATCTGGCCAGGAGACCTTCATGGAGACCCTGTCCATGATGGGGAGCCTTCTGAGGTCTGTCCATTCTGGCACTAAACACAACCCTCAAGGTTCTGCAGAGGGGTCAGCCTTCTGCCCTCTCAAAGGCTCCTCTAAGCCAACACCCCCTCTCCATGTGTTACTGTCAGAATGCTGTGTGTCTTTCCTTTGTCACATTGGGGGTCCCAGAAGCCAGGGCTTGTGTCTTCACCCTCTCCTTGTGCCCAGGGCCATGTGGTGGCTATGGGAGGGGGAGGCATAAAGAATTGAATAGTCTCTTCTCTCTCTCTCTCTCTCTCTCTCTCTCTCTCTCTCTCTCCTCTCTCTCTGAACTGCTTGTGTTCTGATGTGGCTCTAGGAAAAGCAAACCATCTGGACCTATCCCTGAGGGACCAGCTGCTTGGGCCTTCTCTTGGTGGAAATGTGAGGAGATGCCCTGGGAGGGCCCTGGGGGACTGGGGCCCTGTGCTCTCTGGCTTGACAGAGTCAGAATCAAGGGGAACCCAAACTCTACCACAACAGCAAGGCTCCTATCCTCATCCTAAGCCCCTAGCCCACCCACATGGGACTCTGGTCCTCTGCTGCCATAGACCTGGGCTCTGGACATTGGTCCCTACGCTTCCCTCGCTGGGTGGCTCTTCCTCTATTGCCTGCAGCTTGACCCCAAAGCTCCTCCATGGGTCTCCGTTCAGCCTCACTACCTCAGCTCTTCCCCATCCCCAGGTGTATCTCTGACTCTCCAATGAGCTCTCTGAGGATTAGGAGGCCCCTCCACAGCCCTGGCCCAGCCAAATAAGCAGTTGTTAGAAGAGAGGAAGAGGTGACTGGCTGGATGGATGGGTAGGTGGATGGATGGATGGATGAGAGAATGAATGGATAGGTGGGTGGGTGGATGGAAGAATGGGCAGATGGATGAGTGGATGGGTGGATGGACATATGGATGGACGAAGAGTTGAATGGCTAGTTCGACCATGAATGTAGAGAAAGGAGGGCTGTGAGAGGACTGTGGAGCCCATGCTCCGGCCCTGGTCCTCACCTCCCTGCTGAAGTTCACTTGGTACAGCAGTTCGATCCCAAGCAGGATGCTGACTTGGTGGAATTTCTTGGACACGTTCAGGTGCTTCTCCAGGTCCCGCTTCATCAGGGAGTTCAACATCCGTCCGTCGACCAGATGGTTCTGGAAGGCCTGAGAGTACTGGGACAGGCCGATGTCATTCAGCCAGGCCTTGGCTACCCAGTGATGGTCTAGATCAGCAGCTTTGGACAGGCTGGGTAGAAGAGACAGCCAGAGTGGGGTGCTGGGGAAGGTGCAGAGACAGGGACAGACCAAGTAGGAGCCAAGATGGGCAAAGGATGGGCAAGAAAGCCACAGGGACCAACAGGGACAGGGATGTGGTGGAGAGACTAAAAGGAAGACAGGGCGGAAGGAGCAGAGATGGGAAGAAAGAGAAAGACTGAGCAAACCGGTCTAAGGCACAGCAATAGAGCCAGACAGGCAGGAAGACCCAGAGAATGAAGAGGATCAACAGAGTCAAAGGGATTAGCAAGGGGGCTGGAGAGATGGCTCGGCAGTTAAGATGCTTGCCTGCAAAGCCTAATGACACAGGTTTGATTCCCCAGTGGCCATGAAAAAGCTGGATGCACAAAGTGGGGCATACATCTGGAGTTTGCAGTGGCAAATATCCATTGTGCCCATTCTCTCTCTCTCCCTTTTCCTGTCTCTCTCTGTCTCTTTCTGCTTGCAAACAAATACAATTTTTAAAGGACTAGGAAGAGACCACATTCAGACACACTAAGAATGAAAGGGATCATACCAGCAGAAGAGGCACTTGCAGCAGGAAGCTGTGCCCTCCCCAAGCCCATCTGACTGGCACGCCCTCTCCAGCTACCCTTCTATTCCCTGGAGACTGATGAGAAGAAGTACAGGTGATGGCTGTCACAGGGAGGCTCCACTCCGGGTGTGACACTCCAGTCCCGCCCAGGAAAGCTCTGGGCAGGTTCTGTGTCACCCTTCCCCCACACACAATGGGGCATCTCCAGGTCAGAATTTAAACCCAGGTTGTAGCAGGTTGTGGTGGCACACACCAGCACTCGGGAGGCAGAGTAGGAGGATCACCGTGAGTTCGAGGCCACCCTGAGACTACATAGTTAGGTAGCACAAGACCCTACCTCGAAAAACAAACAAAAAGTCCAGGTGGTCCTCACCCTCTTTTCTAACCTCCCTGTCACCTCAGACTTCTCTATGTCCTGTACGGGACCTGACCCAGTGACACGCACATAGTAGGTGTGCAAAAAGGCTTTTCTAAGGGGTGAAAGGATGGATAGGCTTAGTTGGGGAAGTCCCCACTGTCGTCCCTCTGCTCACCACCTGGTGGCAGCCTCACAGAAGGAATGAGACCTTCACATACTACCTGTAAGGAGAGGAGGCGAGGCTGCCTGGGAGGAAAGAGCCTGGCATTCCATGCAAGAGAATGTGGCGGGCCTACAAAGACCTCTCAGATCATGGCCCTGTCCTGATCCGGTTCTTCCTTCATCCCACCTTGAGCCCTGTGCTCCGGAAGATGCTTCCAGATAAAGGGCTCATCTCCCCCTTGCTCTGTGTGCCCACCTCCAGGGCTGGGAACATCTGTCATCCAGGACTCCCAAACACATCTCTTCTCCTCTGAGCACTAAGCTCTCTTGGTTTGGCTTTCTTCTCCTGCCACCTGTTCCATCACCTTCAGCCACCTCCTGACTGTCGCTGGCTGGTAGCTTTAGCAGGGGCACCACTCCCCTGTCCCTTGCATCCTCAGCACTGATCGCTCACTGCTTTTTAAAAATAAATAGGGTTGTCCACCAGTTTAATCTACCCTCGGGTTACAGAAGTGGTCAGGCCAGGGGATGTGTTCACTGTCACAGAAGGTGTGCTGCTGGGCACACAATGACACTCGCTGACCACTTGTTGGCAGAATGGCTGTTCCCAGCCCCCTCTCCTTCCCTCTGCTTTGGTCTATTGGAATCTCTTGGCTCTGGTCCCCAGGGTCAGGATCCCTTTGTCCTCTGTTACCAGGCTTGCTGTCCACTGCCCATCCTTGTCACTAGCAAAGCTCCTGTAGATTCTTCTGGGCTGTCTGGTCACTGAGGAATCTCAAAGAATTTCCCATGGGGTCAGGGGCCCTTGTGGTGCCCAAAGCCCTGAGGTTCTACATATGTGTACCTGGCATGCTGGATTAACTCTGCACCCTGGCCAGCTCCCTCACCAGATTGTCCTGGAGAACCGGATCAGGCCAACTTACTCAACACACCCAGCAAGTGTCTGGAACTAACTGCTTGGAAGACAGAGAAGGGTTGGGGGAGGGCCGGTTTCCGTCCATCCACATGTGCTGAGACAGAATAGAAGAAAACTAGCTTCTTCTAGGCAGTTTCAGTTAGAAACTGAGGCCCCGAGAGACCCAGGAGATGCCATTCCAATGCCATCTGGCCCTGGCACAAGAATGAATACTCTTGGTAGAACTCAAACTTGTGCCTAGAGGAGACTGATCTGCAGCGGCCCCTGCTGCCCACAGTCTAGCATGCTATGACCCAAGCTGGCTGATCCAGGTGGGCTAACTCCCTGGGGTCCAACCTCAAAATCTCCTAGCCAATCGATTCTTCCCCCTGCATATCTGAATCTGACACTCAAAGGTGGCAGTCTCTTGTCATTTCTCTTCTTTTCCAGAGAGCCTCGGTGTGAGTTTCTTAGCTCTTATCTTGTACAACTGGGGCTCACATGAATCTGGCCTCTACCCTCACCCAGTAGCCTGGCTGGGTGGGGATAGGAAAGCAGAGCCCCGATTCTTAATCCAAGCTTCTCTGCTTGTCAGAGTAACCTCATTTGTAATTTTTCTCTGATCTCTTAATCTACCACGTGGGCACTCCCACTAACTCCTCTTCCCTCCATGGGAAAGCACACGCCGTGTGTATCTCTTCTAAGTCTCCCTCCAGAGTCCACCTTCCACGTGCTCCTCACCTTACTCTGTTCCTCCCTCGGAAGCCCTGGGCTTGTGGCTCCATTCTAACCACTCTTTAAGAGCCTCAGTTTCTTTAAGTGATGAACTGCTTTCCACGTGCTTGTGGCTTTATTACAGTTTATCTGCGTGTTCTGGCCTTCCTTCTTAGATCCCAATTCCCCTTACATAAACTCCACAATTTGTGATTTCTCCCCAAATAAAACTCGGTAATTCATAATTTGTCCTTTTTGAGTCCATCTTTATTAATTCTTTATTAAAGGTTAGGACCCAAACCCACAAATCTGGGGACCCCCTCCTGAACCCCCAAATCCCACATCCCTGCCCTCACATAACTCCTGAGGCAGAATCTTCTGCCCAAGATGAGCTCCATTCTGGGATGAGTGGCCCCAGGGCAGAATCCTCCTAGCCTTCCAGGGCTGGCCCAGCATGCCAAGAGGTCCCTTGTCCAGCCCCAGCCCTCATGGCTCTGGTGGGCATGAATCAGATGCCCCGGGGTCAGGGTTGTCACTGATGTAAACCAGAGGAGCCCCCTGTCCCCCATGAAGCCAGCAGTACCACACGATTTGGGGTGGCAGCCAGGAGGCGCCCCTGAACTCTTTATAACCAGCACTGTCTGCAAGGAACACGCTACTGGCTTTCAAGTGGCTTTTCCTTTCTTTGAAGTTGTCCCCATGGGGTCTCAGCTTAGCCACAACTGCCCAGCTGTTGGCTGGAGCTCTTTAAGAGCCCATATTACAAAGCACAGCAGGGCTTGACAAGTGATCCAGACTTCACTATATGAAACTCACTGCTGCCCTTGGGGCCAGACTAGACCCTGAGGTCAGGCACAGGATGTAGAAGCCGCCCGGGTCACTAGGCCATGCAAAAAGTAGGATGCTGTTCTCAACCTGTCCCTGTTAGCTCGGTGACCTTGTACCTCTGAGGCTCAATTTTCTCATCTGTCACAGGGATTAAAAGTGACAGACCCTATGTGTCTTCCTCTGTCTCTCTTCTGCTTTGCTTCCTTGAGATGGAGTTTCTCACCAAACCCAGAGCTGCTGTGTCCAGTTCCCTCAGGAGTGAGATTACAGCCATACTTGGCCATGCTCAGCTTTTGGCTTGCTTCTGTGGGTGCTAGGGATGGAACCCAGGTCCTACAGAGCCATCTCCCAGCCCCTGACCAGGTCTTGTCTGTATCCCCTGCCTCCTGAGCATGGTCACGGGGCCTCTTCTGCCACACAGGGCCCGAGTTCTTCAGCCTGCAGACCAGCCCCATCCCAGCCCTTCCTTCTTTAGTCCACAAAGCTGCCCCTGCAGATAACAGTATACACCACTGGGTTTGATTAATTAACTGCACAGAAATGAGGGGAAACCAGCGAAGGAGATAATTATACAAAACAGATTGCAGCTTTAAAAAACTGACTCCTCTGTACAGGAAGGACCAGGTATATGCGGGGGGGGGGCTGCTCTTTTCTCTAGAGCTGTTCTAACGAGGGGTCCCCAATATTCCAGAGAGAGATAGGCAGGAGGTAGGCTGCCTGGGAGTGGCATGAGCTGAGGGGGCAGGTGGGGAAGTAGCCTCTGGCCATGATGGGTTCCACGCTAGTTAAGAGAGCAGCCTGCCACCAGCCCCGCTGCTCTGCAGGAGAGACGTCAATGAGCAGGGGTCCTGCTCTTCCATTCCTGCCATCCCCCATGCCTGCTTCTGTTCTCACTGCCTGCCCTATCTCCTCATCCTAGAGGTCAGAGGTGAGCTTTGAGGTGGAAGCAGATGAGGCAGACACCTTGTCCCTGACGCCTGGCTTCTGTTCTGGGGTGAAGGCCTTGGCACAGGCATTTTGGGCATGGCTACATCTTCTTTGTGTGTTCATTTTAATGGGGACAGGGGCATGCCTGGGCCATCTTTGCCACACCCTGAGATGCCCACACCTGGCATGGCTCACAGGTTCCCTGTTTGCCCAGCCTGTGTGACACTAAGAACGAGGACAGACCCTTCTTGTTTTCCCAGGGGGCTGCAGCTCGCTCACCTGCGGCCCGCCTCGGCGTCGCGGTAGTCCTCAATGGCTAAGCGAAGCTTGCGTCTGTGCAAAGAGCTGCACACGCCCAGGCCCAGCTCCAAGTCCTCGTCACTCAGGCTCAGCAGCACCTGCTCCAGGGAGAGGGCACTGAGCACCCAAAGGTGATGGCTGGATGTGGGGAGAGCAGGGCCTGGCCTCCACACCACACCTGGGCCTCCAGGCTCTGGTGCAACAGCCTCTGCTGGGGTTGGCACAGGGGGTTCTGCTCCTTGCCATCTCCTTGCTCACCTCCCCAGAAAGGGCCCTGGAACACCTGTGCAGCCTGGGATAGTGCACCCAAGGTGTGAGAGACCACCATCCAGCTAAGAGAGCTCTCTGGTCCAGCCCTGATTCCCTTCTACCGGCTAAGAGGAGGTTGGTCCTATTTTTTAAAAATGTTTTATTTATTCATTTTCAAACAGATATATATATATATATATATATATATATATATATATATATATATATATATATATAGAGAGAGAGAGAGAGAGAGACCAGGGCCACCACCTTGTGGGTCTGGCTTATGTGGGTACTGGGGAATTGAACTGGGGGCCTTAGGCACTGGAGGCAAATGCCTTAACCGCTGAGCCATCTCTACAGCAGGTCCTGTCTTAAGGACAAGGTGGCTGACTCTCCAACAGTGACATGTGACTTCTCAGGGACCCTGGCCCTGAAACAGTTTGGCTTCTAGACTGTATCTCTTCTGGGCCCAGGAGGAGTTGGGACAAGCCAACCCCTGGGACAGTATGGCACACATGGCAAGAATCTTACCTTGGGCTGGAGAGATGGCTCAGCGGTTAAGGCACTTGCCTCCAGTGCCTAAGGCCCCGGGTTCAATTTCCCAGGACCCACATAAGCCAGACCCACAAGGTGGTGGCCCTGGTGCATTCTCTCTCTCTCTCTCTCTCTCTCTCTCTCTCTCTCTCTCTCTCTCTCCTTGAAAAAACGAATAAATAAAATATTTAAAAAAAAAAAGAATCTTACCTTTCCACTCTTAACGTTCTCTGCACAGGCCTTGACATACATGGGCATAGCCATGACCACCTCCAGCCAGGCCTGCACTGTGCCAGCCTTCCAGTGGGACATGGGCGTGGTCCTGACCAGTTCCACCTGCTGCAGCCGGTCCACCTGCTCCTCGCCCTCCGACAGGCTGAGGCTGTGCCGTGTGGGGCTGCACTGGCTGTCCGAGTCTGCAACACACAAGAGCAGGGTGCCAGGTTGTGGGGAAGGGGTGGCACCCCAGGGCACTCCGGGGTTCTTCAGGAACTTCTTCTCTTCAAAACCTAGGGCCTAGGAGAGGGCTCAGTGGGTAAAGTACTTGCTGCACAAGCATGAAGACCTGAGCTCGGATCCCCAGTACCACGTAAAAGCCAGGCATGGCTGTGCACTCCCATATAATTTCAACGCCAGGGAGGCACAGAGAGAAGGATCCACAGGACTTGCTTGGCGGCTGGTCTAGCTCTGGGTTAAGTGGAGACTTCTCCAGAAGAAACAGACAAACAGAATTACCATAAGGTGGTAAGTGATCCAGGAAAACAACTGTTGACCTCTGACCTCCACATGCACACATACAGTTACAGTGCACATGTGCTCACACACACACATGAACATGCATTCACACACATACACCTGCAAAAAAATTTTTTATGTGGCTTTGGTTTGCCACCCATCCTCCATTACAAAGCAATTTTTGCCCCTCAAAAGAAAAGAAACTTAGCTAGGCGTGGTGTTGCACACCTTTAATCCCAGGGCTCGGGAGGCAGAGGTAGGAGGATCACTGTGAGTTCAAGGCCAGCCTGGGACTACAGAGTGAGATCCAGATCAGCCTGGACTTGAGTGAAACCCTGCCTCAAATAACGGGAAAAAGAAAAGAAACTTGATAAATTTATTCTGGAAAGGAATAAAACCAAAGAAAAACACCAAACTTCCCACGCCAGCAGCTGTTAGTATTTAGTTAAATATCCTTTAGGATACACAAACGCCCACACTTGCAGACCACGCGCTCACTTGGCTTGCTCTGTTCTGTGAGATGCCTTTGTCCCTGGCACTGGAAGGGACGTCTTTCCATCTCAGTAGAGACCTGTTCTGTCTTTAGACAGCTTTGGATTTCACCTGCCTCCTCTGGATGGGCGAAGGGGTTGTTTCCAATTCATCACCAGTGTCAATAGTGGGACCCCATCATCTCTGGGCATCCAGATGATTTGTTTCCATGGGATAAATGGATCCAACTCCATTCTTGATCACATGGGAGTCGTCTCTAGAGTGTACCCAGACAGCAGGAAACACGTTCCTTTCTCCACCAACATTCCCCAGGCCCCTTCTGCAGTCTGACTGGTCCCTGGTAAACACTCAGTTCAGGGAACACAGACCCAGCCAAGAGAGAAAAGATTTTCTCCAAATCAGGGTCAAAGAAATCAAAGGGCTGGGGATGAGAGGGAATAGGAGGAAGACCCCTCCCACAGGTAGAGAGGGCATGGCCTCAGAAGGTGACCTCATGTCAGCTAGCCATCGGGGATACTCCCAGGCCAGAGCCTTGCCACACCCCCAGCAAGGAAATCTTTTAAGTCTTGACTTAAACCTGGGGGGGGGGGCGCAGCTTTTTCTTCTGTCTGGATCACTGGCTGGAGAAGTGCGGGCCAGGCGGTGAGAGCTACCTCTCCCCCTCTCTGATCTTGGTACCAGGATCAGAGAGGAGGGAGGAAGGGAATTTTCCTCTTTAACATGTGTGCTATTTCCTTTTTTTCTCCACTTTTTGGGGTGATTTTGTGTATTTTGGTGATGTTTTATGAACCTCACAGACCATGTGGTGACTGGGCGGCTTCCCTATCCAATTCCCCCTTCCCTTAACTGAAATTAGAATAAATGTGTGATAAGAAGTACATATTTTTGTCCCTGTGTATAATTCTTTTGCATTAGAGGACACAAACTCGGTGGGAAAATGCAGCGGTAAAACCCAGATACAGCTGTGCCAAAACTTCCCCGTTAGAGGGAGATGGTTCAGTGGGAAAAGTGCAGGCATGTGGCCCTGGGTTGGATTCCTAGAGCCTACATGAAACCACCCATGGTGGGCACCTGAAATCTCGGCGCTGGGGAGAGGAGACAGGAGGCTCTCCAGGGCTGGCTGGCTGGCTAGCCCGCCCATCTAACCCAATCAGTGAGCTCTGGTTCAGTGAGAGACCCTGTCTAACAAGTAAGGTGGGCCAAGTGTGCTGGTACAACCAGCACTTGAGAGGCTAAGGTAGGAGGATCTCTATGAGTTCAAGGCCAGTCTGGGCTACAGTGTGAGTTCCAATCAGACTGGGCTAGTGTGAGACCCTGTCTCAAAACTTCCAGACACCAAGTGACTGTTGTCTGAACCATCTCATAAGGACTGTCATTACCTACTTAAGACCTGCATGATATTGCAGCCATCAATACTTGTCATCAAACACACACACACACACACACACACACACACACACACCATCAAAATAGAGGGAGTAACTGGACTTCAGTGGCAGGGGACACAGGAAGGGAATGGGGAGGGATTGTGATCAAATGCATTCTGTACACACATGAACATTTTCAATAAAGTTTCCGAAGAGCAAGGTGGAAGCAGGATACCTGATATCAAGTTCTGGCCTTTGTAAATACATGCACACACGTGCCACACAAACACACATTTGTGCACACCACACATGCATGCACCTACAAAACAACAAGAAAGATTCAATACCACAAGAAATGATAAGCATTAAAAATAAACCTAATCTGAATAGACCCTGCTCAAATTATCTACTGCAAATCACCATAAAGATGAACAACGCTTATTCAGGGCTGGAGAGATGGTGCAACAGTTAGTTGAGTTTCCTGAACAAGCATGAGAGCCTGAGGGGACCTGAGACTTCCAGAGTTCAAATCTCCAGATGCCTCTTTAAACAGCTATAACCCCAGTCTTGAAGAGGAGCAGAGAGTGAAGAATTCAAGGATCCCTGAAAGCTCTGGGATCAGTCAAATGAAAGAAAGATTCTGGCTCAAAACCAGACCAGAAGAAGATCCACAGTGAGAGACAGACCCCCACTGCAGGCGAGTGGATGAGGTGTTGCAAGGAAGGACACATACACACGCATACCTCTCTCTCTCTGTCTCTCTGTCTCTCTGTCTCTGTCTCTCTGTCTCTGTCTCTCTCTCTCTCTCTCTCTCTCTCTCTCTCTCACACACACACACACTCTTATCCACCAAAGGACACAAAGAAGTGGGCAGTGAGCATCCTCCAATGTTTGCAGAGTTGGGGTGCTGGGTAGATTAAGACTAATTTCTTCTGGCTCTACCTTTGTTACTGTCAAAGTTCTGTAATAGACATTCAATTAACACGGACTGAATGTGGCAAACTAGGAAGCGTGGACACGGTTGGTGATGGGGGTTCATTCGAATGGATGGCACTCCATTCAGATGCCGGAACTCATACAATTAATTAAATCTGTCGTGGGAGAATATTTTTGACATGGAAAAATGTTTAGCATCTATTGTGATGTGAAAAAGGAAAAAAAACACCAAGTAGGTACAATGCAATCTCAAGTGTATTTTAAAACTATACATAGATAAAATGTGTAATTTTTTTAAGGCAGGGTCTCACTCTAATGCAGGCTGACCTGGAACTCACTGTGTAGTCCAGGCTGGCCTCAAACTCACTTCAGTCCTCCTACCTCAGCCTTCTGTGTGCTGGGATTGTAGGCATGCACTATAAAGTGTGTAATTTTAATCACAGGTATGTGAGTATATATGTGTATATGTATACACTATACTAGATGGGTAAATGTTAAAAAAGTCTTTTCCCAGAAGGATAACTGATGGGTATGTGTGAGTGTATGTATGTAGATGTATTTATTTTATGTGAATTTTTTTCTCTTTCCCAAGTTTTCTGCATTGACTGGGCTGAGCATCTCTTATCTGAAACGCTTGGAATCATTCACATCTTGGATTTTTGGCCTCATTTTGGACTATTTGCATGTATGTAAGGAGACATCTGGCATCTTGGGGGGCAGGAATCCAAGCCTAAACATGTCTTCACTTCTGTTTCAGAGGCAGCAGTTGCACACAGCGTGAGTAAAGGGGACTTTGAATGGAATTTTCTTCTTGGTGGTGTCATGTTGGTGCTTAATAAGTTTTAG
Source organism: Zapus hudsonius (assembly GCA_004024765.1). NCBI lineage: Eukaryota > Metazoa > Chordata > Mammalia > Rodentia > Dipodidae > Zapus > Zapus hudsonius. The sequence goes on from PVHP010005419.1 coordinate 34,572, forward strand.
ATTTTGTATTTATTTGAAATGTTTTTATTTATTTGCAAGCAGAGCTAGAGAGAGAGGAGAGAGAGAGAGAGAGAGAGAGAGAGAGAGAGAGGGAGGGAGGGAGAGAGAGAATGGGTGCTCCAGGGCCTCCAGCCGCTACAAACCAACTCTAGATGCATGCACCACTTTGTGCATCTGGCTTTACATGGGTACTGGGGAATCAAATCCAGATTGTTAGGCTTTGCAGGCAAGCACCTTAATCTCTGAGCCATCTCTCCTGCCTGGATTTGGGATTTTTGAATGAGGGATGCTCGTCCTGTGTTAAGTTTCAAAGCCAATTGCTTGGTTTTCCCAACTCCTCGCTTCCTTTGCTCTTACTAGTTTAAAATCCCAAAGGACTCTTTGAAAACTGCTGCCCTTGCTTGGAGACCTTGTAGTCATCCATCCTGCCCCCCCCGTGCCTCAGTTTCCCTCTTGGTAAAGCTGGTTCCTGCTGCCTGCCTCCTCTCCTAGGCTGCCTTGGGGATTTTAATGTGACAAGGCAGGGATGAGAAGTCACCACCATGACTGCATCTGTCTTCTCTGGTGGGTGGAAGGCCTCATCTTGTCCTGGGGAAAGGACAGAGGGATGAAGCACCCTGGGGGTTCACAGTCCCGAGCTGAGTGATGGAGGGAACACCGTGGCTGCTCAGCAGGCCGCCTTGGGGCCAGTGTTCTGCCTGGTGAGACGGTGACTAGTCTGGGGCAAGGGTGAACCAAAACCCCCCTCCTGCTTGTGCTGGTCTGGCTTGTCAGGGCTCCACTTCCCAGGGGTCCACAGTGGGCAACCCATAGATCATCCTGCCTATTGGCAGCTCTGGGAAAATAAGAGGGGTCGTGTGGGCAGAGTCTGGTTACTCTAAGATAGAGCTTGTATTGTCCTTTGGAGTTGTGCACACTTGGCTTTGGGCAAACTTCCTGAGACCCTGGTTTCTCCATGAATAAAATGAGTAAACAGTGCTATCTTCCTGCTAGGCCCTTCATCAAGGATGGCTGATGGTGGAGAGAAAGGGCCCCTTCCTGGGACTTGAGTCACACTTAAAACACAGCCCCAGCTGCCTCTGTCCCAAGAGTCTTATCTGCTGGGATATGATATATCTGGAATCAGCCTAGGTGCTCAGGGACAGATGTCACTTGTCCTGGGCTGGCTAGATCATGGCCTGGGCCAGGTGAGCAGGGATGAGGCTCTCAGTAGGTAAGGGATGGAGCTGCGATTCTGTGACAGGTACATGGGTAGGGATGACTCAAGTGCTGGGTTCCTAAGTGAAACGGAGTGGAGGGGGGAAAGACTGAGAGAGGGAAGAGATACAGAGGGGAAAGAGGGGGAGAAAAGAGAGAGGAGGTGGGGGTGGGAGGCTTCTGGAAAGAAATAAGAAATGGCCAAGTCCAAAAGGTGTTCAGGATGGAAGAGAGGGAGACAGAGTGAGAGTGGAGAGGCTATAACTGAAAAATGGATTATGTGTGGGCCTGTGTGTGAATATGCGTGTGCCCGGTGTGAGGTGTGTGTGCCTTTGCGTGTGCAACCAGGTCCTCTGTAGCGCAGGCCTCAGGTGCAGAGGGCCTGGGACCCAGCTGTCTTACACTTCCTGTCATTTGTGTACCACACTGACTCCCAAAGCAAACACACACTGGGTTCCCAAACAAAAACAACCAGTCTGCTCCCCTTCCCGCTCTAGCCCAGGACTGAACTGCCAGGTTAAGGCGTCCATAAGGACTCGGGGTGGTGTTTGGGGGCCATAAAGCATTAATTAAAGATAATTGCCCAAATACCGGCCTGAAGATGCCTGGGATTCCATCAATCCTGGCTTTTATTTTCCTTCCTTCTCAGCCTGAGTGGGAATAACTCATGTTTACAGCCTGGCTGCTCAGAGGAGGCAAAACTGAGTGATGAGCACTGCTGATCCTTCAGGAACACTGGGGAGGGTCATGGGGATGTGGGAATGAGGGATTCCAAACTCTCCCAACATTGCCAACACACAAGCAGGTAGGCGCCCAGACACACACACGCCTGTGCACATGCGCACACACGTGCACACAACAGAATACTAGGAATATTGACCACGCTAATCACAGCCTGACTGCTGAGGCTTCCCAGAAGCCTATGGGCCCTGCTAAGACTGCTGGAGAGGCCTAACACAAAGAGTTTAGCCAACTGCCACCCTAGGGTCACATCCAGCTCTCTGCATGCTTTTCTAAATACTAGTTTGAGGACTGGGGGTGTGGCTCAGTGGCAGTGGGGGAGGGAAAGAGCCAATGTGTTTGCCTTGTATGCATGAAGCCCTGGGTTCCATCCCCATCACTGATTACAACAAAAAAAGATGTGGTTAAATACCCACAGCCATAGCCTCTGGTTCCATGCCACAGTAGGAAGCTGTGTGGCTATGGCAGACGTCATCTGGCCCGCAAGTCTAAAATAATCACAACTGGCCTCCCACACAAGAACCTTTTGAGAAAGTCCTTGCCTGGAGGGTCAAGGTCAGCCCCCACCCCACCCCGGGAGCTGAGATCTCCAGGCTTGAGCCCTGTCTTGCTGCTGCTTCCCAGCAGGTGAGCTTGGACAAGTGTTTTCAGAGTTCTGGGCCTCAGTTTCCAGATCTGTAACATGGAGTTGACAGCAATCCTAGACTTGCACAGTGGAGACTGTGTGCAGGGTGATCCACCCTCTGGTCAGGACTCAGTGGATGCTCAGTGGCTGAGTGGGGACCTTAGTCCTCTGCAGCCTCACGGACTCAGCCTAGAACTGCTCTGTCCCAGAGGGGATTCAGGACTCTGAGCACTTACAACGTGGTTTGCTTGCCTACACTGAGAAAGGCCTGAAGATGGACTGAAGGAAGACAGTATGGGGGGAAAAGACTGTAAATGGAGGCTGAAGACACAGTGGGTAGAGCATTTGCTCAGCATGCACGAAGCCCTGGTACAAGCCCAGCATCTCTCAAGCAGGCATGGGGTGCTCACCTGTGTTCCTGGCACTTGGGAAGTGGAAGCAGGGTCATGTGCCACCATGCTGACTGGGAACTGAGTTTAAATTTTATTTAATTTAATTCAAATGTAAATTTAAACAGCAGCATGTGGCTAGTGGTTATTACATTATACCAGAGGGTTGCAAGTTCCACTTCGTAGCTCATTGACTTTTGTCTCTGTAGTACATCCTTAGGAAGTATTCTTTAGATCTATTTTCCATTTAAAAATTCTCTCTTCAGCTATTTAATCTGATGTTTAACTCACCCATCCATCCAATTATTGAATTATGTTGTTATCAACTTGATTTTCTATTTCTAAAATGATCAGTATGACTTCCTACAGAAGGGCCCAGGTGGATATTCCTCTTGCCTAATGCACTGCCCATCCAGCCTTGTATATCTGTCATAGCCTCAGCTGGTGTGAGTCTGTCTGTCTGTCCTGCCATGAAGTGATTCCCCAGGAGAGCTATGAATGCAGTTCAACACAAAACTGTACTTAAGACATTGCAAAATTCTTTTATGATTATTTTTTTGTAACTCAATTGCATAGTTCTGGAATGGGAACGTTGTAGATGAAAATGTCATGTTCCAATGTCAATAAGTTGGTTGGAGAGTCCTGGTTGATTTACATGTGTACTTTGTTACTGGAGAACACTGGCGAGGATCATAGAAGCTGGCAAGAGATAGTCTGGTATGCAGGGTAATATGACCAACTGGCTCTTGAGGCTAGGAAGTGGTTGCTGGATCTCCCTCCTGAGCTAGGGACAGAGAGAAGAACGGATTCCATGTGGTCCAAAAGCCTGTGATGGGGACAGATGTGGCTGGCGGGGATATGAGTGTCCACACTTGGGGCTCTTTACATCTACTTGTCTTTAAAGGCGCCTCATACTCACTAATCCTTTGGGGGCTCTGAGAGGTCAGCTGGCATGGAAGGGCAGGAGGGAAGGACAGTTCTCTTTGGTGGAACTGAACCCTAGAGAGCTGATGGCCAGAGGAGTTCAACTCACTGGTGTCTGGTCAAAGCTTTGATAAGCCTTTGTCTGGAAACAATCCCTCTTCCCTTATCCTGACCTGAACTTTACTGAGGTCCCTGTGCTGGAGCCCAGGAGCCAGATAAGAGTGAGGAAATACGGTGGCTCTGAAGGGACATGCTTGCATGGCATCTGTTCACATGGGATCAGGAGAGGGGCTGCTGGGGGCCTCCACCAGGGAGTCAGAATCCTGTGACTAGAAGGTGTCCTCAAGGTCATAGCGCATCTGATGGGGTGGGGAGTACAGCGCCTTTACCTCAAGGTGCTCTCTGGAGCGGGAGCTCCAGCTAGTGGAAGCTGGTTAAAAAGCAGCAACAGAACTGGAGAGATGGCTCAGTGGTTAAGGCACTTGCCTGAAAAGCTTAACAACCCAGGGTCGATTCCCCAGCACCCACCTAAAGCCAGATGCACAAAGTAGTGTATTCATCTGGAGTTCACATGCATCTGGAGTTCATTTGCAGTGGCTAGAGGCCCTGGCATGCCCATACTCTCCCTCTGTCTGCATCTCTCTGCTTGCAAATGAATAAATAAAATGTGTTTTTAAAAATTCAGAAGTAGTTTTTGGCCAGGGAGGTCCTGATGCCTCCCCGAAAACATTACAGGCTATCGCCAAGGCTCTTGGTTGCCCACCAGAACTAGATGGTAAGACCCTATTGCTGAAGACACCACATGGTTGGGCTTCAGGTCACTGAGAAATCAAGCTGGAGCTGAGCTGGAAGTCTCCTCCCTGTTGGCTAGCTGTCAGGATTCTGGAAGACCCACACAGCCTGTTGGCAGAGAAAAATCAACGGTCTTAACCAGCAGTGGACTCAGTGAGCTTCAGAGCTGGCCATTCAGGCCAGGTATGTGGACTGGTGCAAAAGCAACATGTCTGTTATGGAAGGAACCCGCTGCTCTCTGATTGGATTTGAGGCCAGCTTCACTGGAGGATTCCTACCTGCTACTGAAAACATAATCAAAAGCCTATGGCTGGAGAGGTCATAAGCCCTAGGCTGGGAAACTATTACTGTTGTCGGGCTAAATGCATATATTATGCCCCCCCAACTACCCTTTAAATACTTTGTTTATACCTATATATTAATATACTCTCACATTTGGTTAGAGAAGCTTCTTTTCAGATGGCAGTGACCACTGAGGTAACTCAAAATGGCTAAAACTGAGAAGTGACAGTGGAGGGGTCAGCACTGGGACATCTCTATCACGCCTTGCAAGGCTCAGAGACCGTTGCTGAAGAAGTGGCAGAAAGAGTGTGAGCCAGAAGGGAAGGAGTGCTTTGCAATCATACTGTAAAGTGGCCGTGGGTTTCGTGACCTCATAGTTGTACCTACACAAGACCTGCGTAATCGGAGGGAAAAAAAGTATAACATCAAAATAGAAGAGAGAATAGTTGGAGAGAAGAAGAAGGGATTTAGTGGAGGGGAACTCAGGAGAGAGGATTGGGAGGGGTTATGATCAAGGAATATTGTCTACATGCATGGAGGTTGTCAATAACAAGTTAAAACAAAACAAAACAAAATGCAGATACTATGAGACAAAAATTAAACTTGCTGACAAGTCCTCCTACCCCTACACTGTCTGCAGAGTGAGAGGCCAGGCTTGTGGCTGCTCTCCCAGCCCAGGGAGGTGGACATTCCCACCCCAACCTAGGAAAGTCTTTGGCGGTAGCTGTGGGAAAATTAATGTACTAGAATGTTAACTTATTTTTTTTTCTTTTTACTATTTAAAATGTTGAATCTGAAGCCAGCTGGCAGACTGCATGGCCCATGCCCTGGAATACCAAGGCTCCTTCTGGTGCCCACAAGGTCACAGATATTGGTACCCACACCTTCTTAACATCTATTTCTTTGGGGTTAACACATACGGATTTATTGGAATCTGGTAGGAAAGCAGTAGGTACTATGATAGTTTATATCGGGTGTCATCATGACAGGAACTAGATTCACCTGTGAGGGATTATGTAGATTAGATTAATTGAGGAGGAAGACCACCTCAACTGTGGGTGGGACCATTCTACTGGCAAGGAGAGAGCTGGCTGAGCAGCAGCCTTCATCGCTGTGGTGCTTTGAACAACGGCCCCCATAGACTCAGCTTTGAATGCTTGGTGCCCAGCTACTGGCAACTTGGGAGGTGGAGCCTTGCTGGAGGAGGTGTGTTCCTGGGGGTGAGCTTACGGGTGTTCTAGTCATCTCCCCCTTGTCAGAGACCAGCTCACTCTCTTTACTGGCATTTGCCACCTGCTGTGGCAGAGGTGATGCCCAGCCTCTGCTTGAATCATGTTTTTCCATCATTATGAAGCTTCCCCTGGAGACGAGACTGGAAACCAAAATAGACCTGTTCCTCCCACCAGCAATGGGAAGGTAATACCAACATTCACTGCCTGATTCCTCACTGTGCGGAGGGTAACCAGCTGCCTCAGGCTCCTTCCCCACCACGATGGACTGTGACCTGAAGCTGTAGGCTGAAATAAACCCTTCCTCCTTTCAACTGGTTTTTATTAGACATTTTGTCCCAGCAACAAGAAGTGGACTAATATAGGTATAAAAACATTTGATGTGACCAGGCTGGGGGTGGCACTGAGAATCAGGTTTCTTGGAGGGGAGGGGACCACACATATCCCAGTGTCCCATCTGGAATTGTTGTTGCCCTTCAGGGCTCAGACATGAGCTGGTAGACAGAACACTTGCTCTCCTTTCCTCCTCACCAACTCTGTCCGTTTGAATCTCCATTTCCTATCTCTGGTGCAGCTTGGCCTCAAGCTCTCCCACTTGGAACCTGTTAGCCATCCCCCCAAAGCCCCGACTGTCTCTCCTGTTCTTTTTGTCTGCCTCCAGCCCAGAGTGGTCAAAATCCCAGGGCTCTTATCTTCACTGGTTCCCTGGTAAATCTAAGCTCCCCAATGGGCTCTGCGTGACCAGCTACCTTGCCAGCCCCTTCCCCAGGCTTTCCTAACACTCAGCTGCTTGCATTTCTGATGTTCCCGCACCCTGCTGTCCCCCACTGTCCCCTGGGCCAGGGGTGGCAGCTGCTCTCTTCTTACCCAGACAACTCTTACACAGCCTTCAAGACACTGGTTATATGCTATCTCTGCCAGGGAACCCCTCCCTGGTCCCCCTCTGTCTCTCACACACAATCATGCTCACAGCTCTCGTGAATTCAAGAGACCTGCTAGCACTGTGCCTCTCACAGCTGGAATGAGTTGAACCCTCGGAATCACTGCTGGAGCGCCCATGTCTCCTGGAGCCTGTATGTTCACAGTAGCAGGAATGGCCTGGTCGCCCCACGCGCCACCCCTGGGTGTCTCTGGTGCCTCGCAGGACTCCAAACCAGGGTAAACATTTCCCAGCTGGTTCTGATGTCTAGAAAGTACACCAACTGCTGGCATCTGCTTGCTCATTTCTGCGGTGCAAACACGCCCTCTGTGGCCAGCCTCCCTTGCCAACAGCATGTTGTTGAAATAGATTTGGGAAGTTCTCGAGGCACTACCTGGGTATTCCAAGAGCAGTCAGCCTGGAGAGTTAAAAGAAGGGACCAGAAGGGAAGGAGGGAGAGCTGCTGGCGGCCCCTCACATCTGCCTGTACTCCTCGTCCTCTCCTTTTTGCCTGTGGCAAGGTCAAGGTCTGTGCACCTGCCACTGGCATTAGAGCCTGTCAATCTTTGCCTCGGGGGCTGCCCTGTGCATCACAGGGGGTAGAGAGTAGCCTCCCTGGCCTCTATCCATAGGGTGTCAGGGAGCATGTCAAGTACCCATCCTTCCCTGGCACAGAGAAGGCCCGGTGCATCCTGGTGCCTAGGATCCAGCCCAACCCCGCAGCCAACTAGGGTCATCTCAGAGCCCTTGCCTTGGGAAGTGGCAGGGGAGCCCCTGTCTGCACTTTTACAGTCAAAAGCCAAATTCTTGATTTAAAACCCTGCTCTATCATATAAACATGACTTGTGATGTCAGTGTACTTAGCCACCAGTCCTCGGGAAGAAGAATGAGAGACTGGGTTCCAGCCCACAGGGGACAGCGCCAGTGTGGGTCTTAAGGAGCACAGAATGAGAGTCTGCCTCGGCAGCTTTTACCCACCATCGCTGCCCTGTGCCCCTCTTTCTTAAAATCACCCGCTTTCCTTTCCTGTCACCTCTGGTACTGTGGCCTTGGTCTCTGGCCTCTGAGGACCTCCTTCCCTTCTGCTTTTCAACCCGCAGCACATGAATTTTCCAAGAGCTCAGGGAATTGATTCCCCGTGCTTGGCAAGGCTCCACCCTGCCCTGTACTTGGCAATTCTTTCCATTTTACACAATGATCCAGTGATCACTCCTCCGTGCCATTAGAGAGCACGCATTAAAGACCTTCCTCCTCCACCTTTGCTAGCTTGTCCTACTGCAAACAGCGTGGCCACTTGGAACGTTTTTATGTGGTCGACTATGACCGAAGTCTGTCTTCCCCTCTTAGATCCTCCATCTATGCCTCTGTTTAAAAATACTTATGTTTTTCGTGAGGAGAGAGAACACACGCTGGAAGATTGAACCCAAGCTGGCAGGCTTTCCAACCAAGTGCCTTTAGCTGCTGAGCCGTCTCTCTCACCCCGTCTACGTCTTTTCTAATGTTTCTCTGGCAACCTTTTCTCTCTTGGGTGGCCTGACAGATGGATCCCATGAGAAGTGAAGGGATCTTCAAACAAAGGGTCTCCCCTGTGTACTCATGGGGAGACTCTGCTGGTCTCAGTCTGTACGGATGCATGGATGTTGGAGGCAGAGGTGGGGTGGTGGGCTTCTGGGAGGGAGTTGAGGGCCTCAGGGGGGCTCTGACTCTCCACCTGGAGTCTAGATGTTTTTGCCTCTTCTCCTTGACCCATCATTCCCTCAGGCTCTATGGGCCGCTGAACTTCTGGGTTTCTCCTGGCTTAGCTCAGCCAGGGTCTGTGATCCCAGGATCACTGTGATGACCAGTGAGCCTTTGTCCCTGTGGGTACAGGGACATGGAAGCCACCACCGAGCCAGGTCCAGAGCCTCTGGTGTGTGTGTGTGTGGGGGGCATTCAGGGACCTTGCCTTCACTGGGATTTTTGTTGTTTTTGTTGTCATTTAGTTTTCCTGGAAGGGTCTCATGTAGCTTGGGCCTGAAATGAAGTTGCTCTCTAAGATGACTTTGAACTCCTGGTTCTCCCGCTTCTACCTTCAAGTGCTGGGATTAGAGGCATGCACCTCCATGCCTGGCTTCTATCCAATGCTTCATGCATCCAGCCTCACCTCCCTCAAAAGACTTCACAGACAACCACTCTGGAAGCTCTTTAGCCCAGAGCTGAACCTCATTATTTATGGTGCCAACACCAAGGCAGGGCTCAGACCTCCTGCTGGCAGTGTCTATTTCTTCCCAATGGAGATGTTTTGGTGACGTCCAGCCAGGGAAACCTAAGATCCGTGGGAAGTGCTAAAGGAAGGTGGATGTCCATCTTGGTTTGTCCACCCTGCATCCTGCACACAGTCACAGGTGTACCTGTAGCCAGAGCAAGGTCACTGTCACAGCCGGCCACAGCCTTCTAGAATTCCTGAATACATGGAGGCCTTATTCTAATATCTCATGCTTCTAACAGTTTCAGTAATATCTGCCTGAAAGGGATCTAATGCAATAATAGTCTATTGGACCCCGAGTCTCATCCCTTGCTTTCTGTCACCTGGATCTACTGTGTCACCTCTCTGAACCTCAGTTCCCTGACTTGTAAGATTCAGAAGACCATACATGATCACTGAGTTTGATGTGAACTGCTGAGGGTGTTCTGTGTTATCTCTCGTTTATATTTGCACCCTCAGACCAAGGCTGGGACATAGAAATTGTCCAGAGACAGCGTTGTGGAATGTTTTAATGAGCGTACGTGAGGTGCCCAGCATGTGCCTGGCATAGGAGGCGCTCAATCAGTGTCAATCACTGGTGCTCTGTCCCAGCCCTGAGTTGCAACAGCTGTCCCTGTCGATGGGCTCGCATCCTGCTGGGGGCTCTGAGACAACATGGAGTCCCCTTTGCCAGGCCCATAGGCACCTTCACCTATGACAGTGAAGCCTTCACCTGGTCTCTAAGGGAAAATGAAACGTGACCAAGTCTCTTGGCTGGGGACAGGTGCCCTGTAAGAAGTCCTACCGGTAATGGGACTGAGGACTCAGGAGCTCTGTGAAGACTGCGAAGAGCCTCTGAGGGCTGCTCTGAGGGAGGACCTGTTTCCCATCTTCCACCCCACTTCCCAGACACTTCGCACCCTGGGTTTCTGCTGCAAGTTCAGGGAGGAATGCAGGCAGGAGGGCTTCTGGTTGAACAGCTTCAGGGCCTCTGAAGGTTCCTGCCCACAGGGACAGGCCAGGACCTGGGAAGTTGGGTACAGAATTCATCCAGCCTCAGGCAGCAGTTATGGGTCCAGACACAAATTGGGTCTAGTGTTATACTTTTGGCTTCTTAAAAGGCCGAGAGCTCTGGAAATGCCAGGCTAGCTTCACCTCACTCTGAGCATCCTTGCTGGGTATGGGAAAACACCTTCTCTATGTGGGCCAGGTACCACCTACAATGCTGAAACGCCTGTCTGAGGGTTCCCACTGACCTCTGAGTTTGAAACATGAGTGACTTCAGGCAGGCAAGTGTGCTGTACAGTGCTGGCGTAGGGCCAGCTCACAGAGGTGGGTCGTTGGCCTCTCAGCACACAATACACCTTTGCAGTAGGTCTATCAGAGCTGATAGCAGATATCGAGTAATGCCACCTCACACTGCCAGGCCTGGCGATCGCGGTAGTCCACTCAGTGTGCAGTGGGGGATGGGAGTAAACCACTTCCTCCCCTGAGAGATGGACTGGGTCTCCTAAAGACCACCTCTAAGGTGACGACAGGAGAGCTCAGTGGAGCCCACTGTGTGCACAAGGTCCCTGCCAGGCTGCAGCCTGGCCCCAGCCACTAGCTTAGGTCCAGAACATTCCAGAAACTTGTCATGGGGCTGCAGGAAGGAGATCCTATAATATCAAACCTAAGTTAGGTGGGGCCAAGTGACATATTTTTCTACATTACGGAACTTGTCAGAGCCTTGATATGCTAACATGTTTTACTGAGCTCTTCTAAGGGGTTGAAACATTAGGTAGTGTTTCTAGAATTGATTGGTCAGGTATTTCTTTTTTTCTCCTAGATGAATATTATGCTCTGTTAATTGAGGTGGAAAGACCCACTTTAACTATGGGAGGCACCATTCCATGGGATGGGATTCTGAACTGGGAGTGAGGAGGCCCGGATTCCAGTGCTGGCTCAGACACGAACACCCTGCTTGCGTGTGGAAAGTCTCTCCCGTCTGCAATATGGGTAGAGGCAGGTGTCAGAGGTTACCCAGAGCCCCTCAGCTCCCACACGCTTGCCTCCTAAGCCTGGACTGACCTATTCGCTTGGGCAGTTGCCACACTTACCCGAGCCTCAGTGTTCCCATCTGTACAATGGGACTGTCCTGTCTACCTGAGGGCTGGCGATAGGATGAAATATGCTCACTGCCACCATGTCTGGCACATTCATGCTGCCTGAGCTGAGCCTTCTGTGTGTGCCACCTCACGTCCCCCCTGCAGTGCCCTCTCGTGTCATATCTTGCTACTCCTCGTGCGGCTGAACAACTTGCTGAAAGTTACCAGGATGGAGAGGGAGCACTGAGATGAGGCTCAGGGCGTCTGTCCAGAAGCTGCGCTCTGAACTCTGCCCCCACCTGCCTGGGACAGCCACTGCAGATTGCATAGGACTGGGCAGAGACGGTGCCCAACAAGGTCTGGATGGACTTCACCCAGGACCAAGTTCCTGGCCTAGAGATGAGGGGCTCTGGACTCACCTAGCAGACTTGGCAGCCATTTTCCTATTCTCCTGGCATTTAAGCCTCCTCCTGATGAGGAGCAGGGCTGATTGGAAAAGCTGGGAGCTCCAGGAAGTGGTCCTCCTTAGGGCCTGTGCTCTCCTCCCCTGGGAACAGCCTGTGGGTGAGGAGAGCTCTGAGAGGGGATGCTTGCAGACCACCTCACTGCCACAGAGCCTTCGCTCAAGTGACCTCATATGAAAAGCCTCAGGAAGTTGGAATTGGACTGGGAATGTATTTCAGTTGTAGAGGGTCTTTCTAACATGGGCCACAGAAACCACACAGGTGTGCTGGGGCACACCTGCAATCCTACTGCTTGGGAGGTAGAGGAAGGAAGAACAGAAGTTAGAGTCATCTTGGGTTACAAAGAGAGTTCGAGGCTGAACTGGGACACACGAGACCTTATGTCAAAAAAAAAAAAAGACAAAACAAAACAAAAAAACACTTTAAAAAACCCCACCAACAAACAATAGCCACAAAAAAGCTGGAGTTTAGGTCTCAAAGGAAATGTGTGGACATAGGATGATGGCTCAAAGCCGCTATAGGCAATGCTTCCTGGGGGATGTACAGGGAATTCAGGGACGTTATGGACCACAGCCGGGTAATCACCACTTTGGTTTGTCTTCAAGAAAGCCTGGGGCCTGGAAAAGAAGATGAAATTGCCCATGGTCACACACTGAGTCCTTGATCAAGTTGGAAAGGACTCTTGCCTGTGCTGGGCTGAGGACAATGGGACATCAGCGATGGGAATGGCTGGACCTCCCTGGGAGCCTGAGGCAGGGTGTGAGCAGAGCCTTCTGTCCCTTGCACAGCAGAGGCATGTGTACCGGCTCTCTGGAGCATGGCTTGCCTTTGAGGGCTTCCTGTGTAGTATCTGGGGGGCACAAGGCTGGCAGGACATGCAGTACTTAGCTGGTGGGTCATGGGGCAGGGGTCTGCCCCAGCAGACATGGGCATGCTGAGAATCTGGACTTCACTGGGTCTGACACCTGTATCCCCTGTTCTCTGGTGAGCTCCTCTCTGGAAGTTGGGGACCTCCCTGCTGATGGGGTCCATGCTGCTGTAGGCTTCTGAGCCTGGGAACAGGTGGCAGACCATAATGTGCAGACAAGTACCCCTAGCAAAGGACTGTCTGGAGGCTCCTCCCATAAGGGGACCCTAAGGTACTCCAGGAAAACGGCCTTGACCTGCCTTGCCTTAGGAAGCCCCTGAAAGCTCTTCAGATGCCTGGGCCTTGTGTCCAGGCTGGCAAAACAACGGGAATGGACAAGGCCTGGGAATCTGTGTCTGAGAACTGACTGACCTATGACTCTGCACCTGTCTTTCTTGCTTCCCTCTATCTCAGGACTCCTCAATGGATCCCTATCTGGAAGGCCAGCGTGTAACAGACGAACACCCAATTCCGGATGTATGTGTTCTAGACCCCAGCCTGCTATTCCTTCACCCCCAACAGACCTCTGAGGAGCCCCTCTGTGCTCCCTGGAACACAGTTTGCAAATATACTTATTAGACTCTCATCCTCTTTGGGAACCTGACCCTAAAGAGGAGACCTGCTCAGGGCTTGGTCTTATCTCTTTAATGAGACTTTCTAAAGTTGTCATCTGACCTTGAGCTGTGTTGGGCCTCTTCCCGGCTCTGAGACGCTAGGCTAGAACGTCACCTCTCTGTGCCTCGGCTAGGTCATGGGTAACTATTTCTCATGGACAGCTGCTGGTTGCTGGAAGAGTGATTAAGATAAGAATAGCTATCAAGGGGGAGACCATGGATGAGGCAGACCTCACGGCTAGACCAGGTTAGCCCTCGCCTCTGACCTGCGTCTCTTTATAAAGGCACTGCCCTGGGGTGACTCTGAAAGTCTGACTGCTTCCCTGGGTCCCAATGTGCAGGGTTAGAGGCAAGCACTCTACCATCTGAGCCACATCCCCAGGCCCGCCTCCATTTTCTTCAGCCTGACTGTTTTTCCTGATGCTCGAGACGGGGGTTCCTATCGGAGCTGGTGGCTTTTACACCTCTCTGCTGTAGAGCAGAGCCTGAGCCTTCTTCCTCACAACCCCGGAGCTGAACCTGGACTTGGAGCCTGCATCTGGAGGGATTCACAGTCCCACAACCCCGGGGCCCTGACTTTCTTTTCTCCCAAGGACAAGTCTTGGTTGAGTCGTTTGGGACTCAAGACGTGTCAAGCCACTTTCATACTTTTTTCCTACTTCCTGTTGAACTTGGACCCAACATGTTACAAGGTCAGGAAGCATCAATCATGGTCTGTGAAATGCCCAGCTCTCCTATCTGGGCCTGTGAGAGGGGGACAGTGACAGCCACGTTCAGACAGGTTCATTGGGCCCACAGGTTCCATATCTCTCTTGAAACCAAGTAGTGTGGGCATGGCCTGGGACTGGCTGGGAGCTGCCAGGGTCCTCTGGATGGGGCACAAATGACTTATGCATTTCCCTAGTACTTGTGTCCTTAGTGGCTACTTCCTGGTGATGGTGTAGAGCAACCAGGGATCCCCAAATCTGAATCTCAGAAAAGCAAATGTGCCACTGGCCTCTGACTCAGTGGCAGTGTGGAGGGGCTCTCCTGGCACCTGCTAGGGAGCAAGGAGCTGTCCTGCTCTAGCCTGGAGGAGCGGGTGAAGCTTTCTGGTTGTTTGTTCTGCTTCTTTTAATTTTTGAGACAGAGTCTCAGGTAGCCCAGGCTGGCCTAGAGCTCACTATGTAAGTTGAACTTGAACTTCTGATCCTCTTGCTTCCACCTCCTCAGTGCTGGGATTGCAGTGTGGATGACCATGCCTGGTGTATTCGGTGTTGGGGATTAGCCCGAAGGTTTTGTCATGTTGGGCAGGCACTCTACCACACACAGCACAGGAGCCTAGCTGAGCGCGATGGAACTGGCCCTTAGGACACCATGTAGGACATAAGTGTAGCTGAGGACATCTCCACCCCTCAGTTGCTATTTCAGATCCTGACCCTCAACTGCCCATACAGTGACGTGCCATGCCTCACATCTTCTACCATACAAACTTCGAAGTCATTTTTGATGTTTCTAAGGGCCTGTTTTATAACACGAAGCTCTCAGCTATCCTTCATGAAGAAGCCATGAGGCACTGGATGAGGCAGAGAGGGACCATGTTTTGACCTACTTAGTGGGGGTGGGGGTCCATGTTGAAAAAGCTTAGGAGTCACTTGTTTAGAACAGACAGGGAGGAGGGCAGGGGTCTCTGTGAGGTCTGTGAGGGCTCCGAGGTGTTTGAAAAAGAAACTCTTAACAAGTTCCAAGTCAGGCCTGATGGTGCAGCTCCTGTCATCCCAGCTACTTAGGAGGCTGAGGCAGGAGGATTGTCTGAGGCCTACCTGGGCTACAGAGTGAGTTCCAGGTTAGCCTGATCAATTTAGTGAGACGCTGTCTCGAAAGGAAGAAAGAGGGCTGGGAATGTGGCTCAGTGACGCACATTTGCCCACCACATAAGAGGATATAGGTTCAACCCTACTACTGCCAAAAAGAAGGGGGGGGGCAACAATGTCCCAGGTGCAACCACATCGCTCCCATCTTGGATTCCAGATTCCCAGAGCCCAAGTGGAATGAAGGGGGGCAGCAGTGGCCAAGGCCACCAGGCCTCAGGGGTGGGACAGCTCATCTGGTGGGCTAGCGAATGCCATACACCTCAGGACCACAGCTCAGCTACTGTCAGGAGGGCAGGTTACGCTGCTGTCCTGGTCAGAGGAGGGACACAGAGCTCACACTGGACCCTATAGGGCCTGTGATCCCCGCTTGCTCCTCTATTTAGAGGTCCAGGTGAGGGTGGACCCTTAAAGCGAAGCCCTGAGGAACAGAGATGATGCCCCAGGAGCCAGGACTTTTATGGGTTCCAACCTCTCCCTGCCTAGATGCTGGGGTACAGCCAGACTCCCAAGGTTCAAAGTCCAGGAACTTTGTGACCCTATAAAATGTTTTCCCATCAGTAACAGGCTGTGGGGAAGGGGAAGGGAGGTGTGGTGGTGGCGGTTAACTGGGTTAACACACAGAAAGTGCGCAGCATGGAGCCCGGCCTACGGCGAATGCGTACTGTTAGATATTATTGTTGTTACTATTATTGGTTACACTGGTTGGAGCTGCCAGCAAGGTGGGGAGCACGCAGAGGGCACGGAGGACAGTCCTATAGGTAAAGCACTGCACAATCGGGACACCGTTCACACGGAAGGCTGAAGAACGGAACCTTCCGAAGCAACTGTGTGCAACCTGTGTGGTTCAACACTGACTCTGGACACCCTGTCCCAATTTCTGACTGACTGACTGACAGGTGCCACTTGAAGTCTAACCATATGCAGCAAGATCTCTGGGGAGATTCTCTTAACAAAGGAGGCCCTGGGGTGGGGGTGGGTGTAGTTCAGTGTAGAATGCTTCCTAACTCGAGCAAGGCTCTGGGCTTTAACCTCCAGCTATTTCTCTCCCTGTTACAAAACCTCCAAAGCACTCAGGACATACTTGGGTGGCACTTTTGAGCCAGATGCGACCCTGATCTTGAGAAGGTGGCAGGATTATAGTTAGGACCTTGGCCAACCACTCCTTTCTTTCTTGGCCAAAGTTTTCCCCATTTTATTTTTTGGACTGGTTGGTGGGATTAGTTCAGGTGGAGAATAGACCCTCATCTTTGTAAGTCAATTCTGGATGTTTGATCTGTGAGGCTTTGCAAAGTGACAGTTCTGAGAACGGGTGGGTTCAAGGGGTTCTTTGACCCATTAGTGATGTCAGGCATGTGAGTGAATATGCCTGCCTTCCTCAGAAGAGCCCTGCGGCTCTCAGCCCCTGACTGCCCCCCAGAAGCACAAGAGGAATAAGAAATTTTGATGCCAGGGGCGTGACTGGTAGTGACAGTTTTCCCCCAATGGTGTCGCTGCCGAGAACTCAGGTGGCCCAAAGTTCCTTGTATTCCAGAAGTTTCCTGGCGGGCTTTACACCTTGCAGCTCGGGCTCTTACAGACCTCTCTTCTCCCTATCAGAGCTAGGAGGGGAGCTGAACAAAATGGCCCATCCATGAGTCTTAATGCAAGGTCCAATGCTACTGTCTCAGTAGGTAAGTGGAGTTTGAGGACAATGGCTTTAATCAAAGTTTGGGGTTACTTAGGGTGGACCCTTGGCTGGGATCTAGGAAGACTTGGGAAGGTCCACTCTGTCTGGATCCCCTGGGAGGGTAGGATCTTTGGATGACAGAGGCCTGTTGCGGCCTGAGGAAAGGAACATGTCCAAGGTCACAAGAGCATCTCTGAGCCTCCAGCAGAGAAAGGGAAGTGTTAAAAACCCATGAGCTGATGGGGCCTCAGAGCTCCAGGGAGTGACGGGGTTCTGGGCACAGGGGTGCCATGTTAGCATCCTGGCAACCCTGGAGAGGCAGCGGAGGCCAGCTGTCGTAGGAGAGGCCAAGCATTCAGCTGGCTTTCCTCTTCCCCCGTCACCCAGCCCTGGAGTTCCAAGGAGCAAGTCAGTGTGGGCTGTGGCTCCCAGCGGGGCACGGGCTCCCACCCACAGCAAAAACAATCAACTCACATAGAATTCCATCATATTTTAAAATAAGCTTTATTTAGTTTTTTTTTAATATTTTATATTTGCATCCATGCCTTCGAGAAACCTCTCCCACGGGAAAAGGTTATTTTCATCTAATGTTACCCATAACTCATTCGCTATTTGACGTAGTCCTCTTAAATAAATCATCCTTACTAACTCTTAGAATTATCTCCTAATTTACAAAAACTGAAATGAAAGGAACTAATAAAATCATTACTAGGAGTGGTAGAAATCTTGTTTTCTTGTAAGTAAAGGGGAAAACATAAAAAAATAACCCAGTAATAATAATGATAATAATAATTCAGGCAGGAAGAGGGAGAAAAGTGTTTTCTAAAGATCTCTCTCTGAGGCCAGCTCCGGCCACGCCCCCTCACCACTAGGCTTGGTTCATCAGCAAAGCAAAGAGACAGAGGCAGGTCTATGACAATTCCTGTGGGCTCTCTCCAGGCCTCCAGGCCAGGTCTCAAGGGAAGGGGGTGGTGCTGACGGGGACTTTTCCATTTGTTTTAGAGACTGGGCAAAAGATCCTATTCATTCCAGGGTCTCCAGCATTTAAAAATCTCCTTGCTTTTTTTTAAGAGCCGAGAATGGCGCTGTGGTGCCATTAGCAGAAGCCGCTACTGTGGCCCCCAGCATGTGCGCATGGAGTTGTTAGTCATTAGGAGACACGTGAAAAGGGACAGCAAAGCTAAAGCAACTAACAGGCAGCTGAGGTCCAGGGCTGCAGTGGACCTGGCTGGCAGCTCAAGGATTCTCTATACCCTGGTGGCATAACGCACCCAGTTCCGATGCTGGTGAAACTTTCTGGGGCAAACATGGTTTCCCAAATGGGCAGAGGCACCTGCCAGCCCTCCTGGTGTAAGCTGGCTCAGGTGCCCAGGCAGCTGGAGGGCAGGGCACAGGAGATCCCAAGACAGGCTGCCTAAGTGTGGGCCAAGGAGCTGACTGCAACTGAGGGCAGAGGGCTCCCCCCCCACAAGAAGGTGGGCACCTCCACCCAAAGCACCTGACTGGCCCATGTGTAGAGCAAACCAACGCCGGGAGGGACACAGGTACAGGGAGGAAGTGTGTGTCACCCCGAGGCCCCTTGGTGTCACGGACTCAGGCCAGACTCTGTGGATGTGCCCCAGGCTGTCCTTCCATGGAAAGACAGGCCCAAGAGAAGGGGACCGTGTTTTGCTCACTGAAGTAATAAGTAAATGTATAGAAAAAGCAAGGCTGGAGGAGGAGGAGGTGGGAAGAAGGTGGAATCCCTCTCATGCAAGGACAGCAGCCGGGAGGGACAGAAAGGGAGAAGTAAGCTGGTAATCGGAGGTCCCCAGTTCTAGCCACCCTAATTCTACCTCTCACACTGACAGCAGCGGCATGAACACAGAATAAACTCAGCAGAAACGCCCGCTCCCGCCCACCCCGTGGAAAAATATACATTCCGTTATTTACGTAATAATTTAGATAGAATATGTTTTCTGCATTTGTGCAAATAAATTAAACGCAACAGTTTTCTTGTTTTCTTTTTTCCATAAAGAAAGAAATAGCAAAACAATTTAAAAACAGGCAGGCCATTAAAAAAAGCCCACTTGACCCCCTTCTGAATACAGCCAAGCCAAGGCCCCTCAGCTGGCTGGACTCGGGAGTCATTGCGGAGTGACCTTACCCTGACTGGTGATGGCATTTTGTGGTTAAAGTGACTTAGGCGCACCCCCGAGAACAGGGTCTGGTCCCGCACGTTCACACTGGGGGACTGGAGGAAGGGGACAGGGAACACAGACCCCATCCTTGGCCAGATGGGCTGCGGGCACAGGGTTGGACGCGGGACACGTACAAGCACAGAGTGCACACTCTTTGTTATTTACAGATACACAGCAGTCCTTCAAGTTTTCAAGTTTGATCAAAGGGAGAAGGGGAGGAGGAGGGGGGCGGAAACTAACAAACCAAACAAGAAAACAAAACCCGACATTGAACTAAAAAAAAAAAACAGAACAAAAAAGAAAGAAAGAAAACAAATGAGTTTAACAAACACGAGTGTATCGCTCGGAGACGACAGAGTTGACAAGAGTCACAGACGGTTTGCGGTTATGTACATCAATTACAGAGGTGGCGACGCGGGGGGGAGGGGTCACACTTGTGTTTCTGCCTGTTCAAGGCACTAGGCCACACATCCCCACGTGTGGGAGGACACACGTGCACACGCACCCCACGCAGGCCCCGTGCCCCCCACTCACGATCACTCATCCACACACACTCACGCACGCACGCCCCACACAGACACGCCTCGGGCAGCCGAAGGGCGGCGGGTTATCATCACCAGTCTGCGTCCTCCTCTATGTAATAATCGGGGGCGGTACCATCAAAGAGGCCCGGGTCGAGGGACTTCCGCTGCTTTCCTCTGGCGAAGACTCGGGAGATGGAGCCGAATCCTATCTTCTCTTTCTTCTTTTTCCGTTTTTGGTCTTCAAGATCCTCTAGTGACTGAAGAGCCCAGTGGTGGAAGGGGAGAGGAAAAGAACAAAAGCAAGTTTAGCCTGGTGGGGAGGACGCTCAGCTTAAGCCAGGGGTCAAGGTCAAGGTCAGGGCAAGGGCAGGAGCATACAAATAAGAAGCTAGGGTCTGGGGCCAGAATCCTAGAGAACTACCTCTCCTCCTCGGTGGTGGTCAATCTCTGGTTGTCAACTTGACAGGATTTTAGAATCACCATGGAAACAAATCTTTGGGCAAGGTTGTGAGAGATTGGGTTAAGAAGTCGGAAGACCCACCCCAAATGTGGGTGGTACCCACATACAATGGTACCTGGGGTCCTGTATAAAAAGGAGAGATCAACAGAGTAACACCGCCCATTGTTCTCTGCTTCCCGACTGTGGGTACAATGTGACCAGCCTCTAGCTCCTGCCCTGGCCTTCCCCACCATGATGGACTGGATCCTCTCAAACTTAAGCTGGAAGAAACCCACTGTGGTAGTTTGAATAATGTCCCCCAATAGAATTTATTATAACTGTGTTTATTAAATTGTTAATTGTCTCCAGGCTTCTGTCTGGAGGAAGTGTCACTTTGGCCTAGCCTCCTGGGGGGGGGGGGACGACTGGCCCTTTCTAAATTGGATGCAAAATACTAGGGATAGATATGCAAAAGAAAAGCTGGAACCTGGTCTGGCAGTTCTGCATTTTGTGAATTACAGTGACAGTGTGCTTGCTTGCTTCTGGAGGTGCTGGCTCTCTCTCTGCTTGCTTCTGTGAAAGGGGGCCAGCCTTTTTTCCTTAACTTCCCCTGGATCTGTTGAATAAATACTTTCCTCCCCAAAATTGTGCCTGGTTTGGAAATTCATCCCAGCGATGTGTGACTATGACACCCATCCTCCCTTAAATTGCTTCTTGTCAGGTTTTGGTTACAGCCACAAGGAAAGTAACTTATATACCCTCGAAGCAAGCTCCGGTCAGTCCCCAAGCCCTTCATGGATAGCAACAGGACCCACTGAAGAATGTCTCAAGTGTACCAATGACATAAAGACGGCTTACATCATAGCCCGGTGTAGGAAGGCCACACAAGGGCCAGGAGCTGCTGTTGTCACTTGTACAGTTTAGTTGGCGTTGCTTACGTTCAATTTGCTGATACCCTCCACATACTTGCTATGGGCTTATTGAAAATATATGTGCAGTCGGCCCCTTCCCATGGTCATTCTGTGATGTCAGGTGACCAAGGGATACCCTGGTGATGCAGGCCTTGGGCAGAGTTGGTATGCATGGGTAAGGGGCCTAGAAGACGGTGGGAAGCCAGGAGAAACCTGCCCTTGCATGGTCTGGAGCCAAGACCCTGAAGGGAAGTAGGACTGGCCACTGGGGAGAGGGGAAGAGACCAAGGCTGGTCTTGTGTCACTCCCTGTGGAAACACAGAAAGTCCCAAGCATCTCATTTGGGCATGAGGTCAGTAACAATAAGATCTTCCAGGCTCACCTGTTGGGGGAATTATAGGGTTGGACGCGGTACCTACCTACAGGCAGCTTTACAGACTGCCAAATGATTCATGGAAAAACCTTGGGGTAGCATTATCCTCAGAAAGGCTAGGGCACGGACTAGACTCCAGATTCCCAGAATAGTTAGAAATGTCTTGGAAGGCAAGCCCTGCCCTCTCCCACCCACACCTGGGCTGACATCTCCAGGAAGAGGAGCCCAGGAATCTACACTTGAACCTGCAATCTTCACTTAGGGAACCCCTGCAGATATGTGGTTCACAGACTAGAATATGGGGACCTCACAGCCAGGGAGATGCCCTCAGAGACCCTCAAGTTCATGGATCCTTCCTGCAGTCATCTTTCCACACTGATGAGAATCTGAAAATACTCTAAAGAGCTAAACTTTCTGGCAGCCAAGAGCCCATCATTTAAGGTTCAGCCTTTACAGAATCATGATGTGGAGACTTTCAGAAACTCAGCTCTGAGGGTCAGGATGTGTGGTGTACACAGTAGGTCTTCATGTTGACATGCCAAGTTAGGCTTTGGTACCATACACGTGTGACTCAGAGAGGGGCTCGATTCTCTCTAGGGAACTCAAGCATGACAGTGGGGGTGCTGGAAGGTTCAGGAGAAAGAGGGGAGAGGTCACGGTCAGGCTGTGGTGGGAGGAGAGTCTAGGCAGGAGGGGAAGCCACACTTACCTGTACAATAGGGTTGTGCAGGCTCTTCTGAACTGGGCCGGGACTGTCGCCCTGTAGCCAAAGGAGAAGAGGAAGATGACGAACAAGAGGACAGGTGGCTCATGGTGTGGGGCCTTCTGTGGAAAGAAGCCATCCCTCTGGGGCTTCCCTACTTCTACAGAGGGGATTCTGCCTCCCCCCTCCTGATGCTGACCCTCAGGGATGGCTGGATGATGGGAGACAGGGTTCATCAGCTGTCACTTGCCTCAGGGGACCTCAACTCGACCACTCTCCGCTTCAGTCCCTGCCTTGATTGGTCCATTGTGTTTGAATTGAAGGTTGGTTTTAATGTGTTTTTCATAAAGAAATAAACTTTTATGGAAAAAAGTGTATTAAGAGTCCGGGATACAGCTTAGTGTGTGCATGGCCCTGGGTTCTACTCCCAACACTGAAAAAAAAACCCACACATAATTAATGAAAGGATTTGGAAACAGTAATGGACTCAGAAGACTACACAGTCACTAACTTGACCTGAAACAACCCAACGGCTCGCTTATCCTATGGAGGGGCAGATAGGGCCTGTTGGCCCATTTAGACAGAAGGAGGGGCCCCTGACCTTCATGAACTAGTAACATGCAGACTTGGAACTCAAATTCAGGGTGTCTGATTCCTCCTGGGCCCAGTGCTTCTTCTAGACAGGGGCTCCAGGGCAAGTGCACCTTTAGATCTGAGCCTTGGGCTGCCTGGGAACCCTGCCCAAAGGTCTGGACTTCTTTCTTCTTCCCCACGAAGCCTCAGACAGCCCATGGCAGGTAGGAAAGGTGGAGAGGGAGGGGATTTTAACATCCTGTAGATGTGTGAAGTTTTTCACTATATTCCAGAATCAAGTCTGCCCACCTAAGGGAAGACAGGCCACTGTGATCACAAAAGTCATTACTAGGGAAACTCCTAGTGGTTTTCTCTGGCATTGCAAGCATATTGTAACCTCGGGCCAATGTCAGTCAACCTCCAACTCTGCTCAGTGTGAGAGGGTGAGGGGAACTTAGTCCACTCTGGGCTGATCTTGCTGGTGCCAGGTAAAATGACAGAGAACAGAGGGTCACCTGGAGCTATTCCCTGGCCTTTTCTAGCTTACCTAGGATAGAAGGGTATAACCAATGGTGGTTCAGTCTTTAGCCCAATGTCAAGGTTTGCAAACATAACCCATTCTGCAGGCTGCTTGTCTCTGGGAAGGGCTGTCTTTGCCAAGTAAATATGGGCAAAGAAAGGGATCCAGTGAGCCAGCAATGCCAGTGTAGAGACAAGAGGCTGAGCAAAAGGCCCCCATCCTGGCCACAGGGCCTTGCCCTGCATGCTTGGACATCTGTGTATGTGGTGGCACAGTTTGGGAAGGTTCTGAAACCTTTAAGAGGTTGAGGTGAATCGTTGCTGTGAGCTGTGAGTGGGCCTTTTTGTGTGTGTGTGTGTGTGTGTGTGTTTTTTTTTTTTTTTTGGTAAGGTTTCACTCTAGCCCAGGCTGACCTGGAACTCACTCTGTAGCCCAGGTTGACCTAAAACACACGATGATCCTCCTACCTCTGCCTTCCAAGTGCTGGGATTAAAGGTATGTGCCACCACGCCCGGCTTTCCTTGAGGTTTTATAACCCAGTTCTGTGTGCTCTTCTTTCTCTCTTCACTTCTTCCCTGCCACAATGGACTCTACCCTCTGGAACCGTAAGCTGAATTAAACCCTTTCCCTTCCAGAAGTTGTTTGTGAGTATGTACTTGTTCCCAGCAATGAGGATGTAACTGACAAGGGGTTCCTGAACAGCCATGCTTAGCAGCAGGTGTGTGCCCAGGGCAGGCTGGGCAGGAGGCTGGCTTCTGTCAAGTGTAATTCAGGAGGCCGAGAGCCCTTCTCTGAATGGACCTGCCAGCAGCACTTCTGTTCTCGAGTCCCCGAGGGCCATCAGGAAAAGGTAAACATGGCTCCTGGGAAGATGCCCTCCTTTGGGACGAACATGGATGCTGCAGGGCGCCTGCTGGCCTTTCTACCTGGATAGTAAGCAGGGCACTGTGGCTCTGGGACTTTGGACGCCAGAGGTCCTCGAGTGGCCCTCCTTCCTTGCCTGGGTCCTGTCAATGAAGACAGTCTCATTCCCTGGACCCTTTCCTGAGGGCAGAAGACACTCAGCTCTGAGCTGGGCCTCCTGGCACCCTGCCATGGGCTGTGTAAGGCTCCTGGGCCAGTGACCACCAGCAGGCTGGGCCAGCCTCATCTCAGTTTAGTCCTGGGTATTTTTATAAGTGTTTTTCATTCTTATTGTGGATTGGAAAAAAAGTTTCCATCACTACTCCCCTTACATAGGGACATTATTGATTTTCATAACTTGGTTTTCTATTAGTCTTGCTTAGAGTTCTCAGAGTTCTTCCCTTAAGCTAAGGTGCTCCAGGTAATCTTATCAGCAGCAAGTAATAGTTTGGTCTGTTTTCTGATGTGGGTGCCTCATTTCTTTTTGATAAGTTTTGTTGGTTAATAAAGCAATATTAACTGAATTTTGAAGAAGTTGTCTTAACTGTGTGGTGTCTCTGGGGAGCCCTCTGGACTATCAGTTAGGATGACGGGACAAAAATTCCAAGTGGTCCCTACACACTGACTTATGCTGAACTGTAGGGCCTTCCCTCCTCTGTCACTTCCCAGCTTGGAGCTGTGACTTGGATATTGTTGGAGTGTCCCCCAAAGGTTCTCTGTGGTGGAGGCTTGGTTCCCCAGTGTGGGGATGTGAGAGGTGGTGGAGCCTAGTCCCTGGGCACCCAGTCTTGGAATGAAGGTCATTTCCCCAGCACCCTGCTCAGTCTTCTCCAGAGAGATCATCCAAGAGCAAGACTGGTCCCTCTTCTCTCTCTCTCTGACTGCCTGTCTCATGATGTGACCGCTCACTCTTACATACATTCCTGCTGTGTTATCAGCCACCATGTGATGTGACGGGGAAGGGGAGGGCCCTGGCCAGAGCCAGCCCCTGCTGTTTGGACTTGAGCACCCCAAACTATGAGTTAAGTAAACCTCTTTTCTTTGTCACTTGCCCAGCCTCAGATGATTTGTTACAGAAATGGAAAATGGGTCAAGATAGAGCCCGCCTGAGGATTCGGGTGGCTGGGGAGAGCGTGTGTCTCTTGGCAGCTTGTGCCTGCATGCAATGACATCTCTGTGGAGGCCAGACATGCCTGAACGACTGGAAATTGAAAACGAAACAATGCAGTGATCGCTTGGTTTCTGTGTGAAGGACGAGAGCTGGTGCTATAGGAAACGGGTGGTCCTGGTCAGTCCTTGGATTCTGGAGGCAACACCTGGGAGCAGAAGCCCACGATCCCAGGCAGGGCCCACCCAGACGGGGCCCACTGGATGGGTGGGCGGGAGAGTGGGCTGCACAGACCCTGTGGCCGAGCCAGGCCCGCCTTCCTCTGGATTTTCCTCGCCCTCCCGGACACAAGGAGTAAACGGGCCTCATTTCTTTCTCTCCCCACATCCACCGCTTCTTGCAAAAGGAAGCAACGGAAGAGATGCCTTCGCCACAGTGCTCCCTGGGTGGGCGAGAGGAAAGAGTGGGCGCATCTTTACCCAACCCCACGGCCCCGCCGTTTCCGGGCAGGGCCCAAGTGCCCAGGCCCCGCGGCTGCTGGCCTTACGTTGCAGAGGGAGTGTGTCCGGTGTCGTGGAGAGTTGATGTCGCTGGGCGTGGACGACCGGTCACCTTCAGCAGCAGAGGCGTCAGAGATGACGGAAGGCTGCCGTGAGTGGCAGGGGCTCACCCTGACCGCTGGAAAGCAGGGACATCTGGTGAGTGAGGGCAGCAGGCGAGGCTACCCAATGGACCCGCTACACAGATGGGAATGTCGAGGCAGAGCCAAGACCAGAGCAGTACTCAGCTCCTCCCCTTTGCGTCATAGCCCTGGGGCAGCTTCTTGGGATAATCCCCCCCCCACTCCCACTTTCCCTGGATCCAATTAAACCCCTCTTCATCTGGAGAAGGGGAGGAGGATCTAGTAAGTTTTAACCTGGATGGTTCTAGAACCCATGTACCCCTAACCACCACTCTTTCCTATCCTCAACAACCCGTATTGAATGGTCTCTCCCGCCATTAGGCAACTGCTGTCTGTCCTTTGAAAACCATGGCGGTCTCAAGGTCCCACCTGCTTCTACTCCTCACACCACAACTGGAGCCACAGCCCTTGGGTCACTCTAGGGGCCAAACACATCGTTCTCTTGGCCTGGGAGGCCTGATGTGCCAAGACCCTGAGCTCAGCCATTCACTCTTTTTCTTGTGCCTGTGTTTCGAGTCACACCTGCCTTCTAACAGCTTCTGAGACACACCAGTTCCCTCCTGCCAGCTGTAGGACACGGAGGAGTCAGGTGACAAGTGACAAGTGTGTGGTGGGGAGATGGGAGCACACACGCTGGTGAGTACCCAGTTCACAGAATCCAAGAGGACCCAGGGCTCAATGCTCAGAAGGCTTCCCGGAGGAGGAGAAGGTGTCCCAGAAAACCCACAGATATGGCTGTGCGGCAGACAGCAGAGGAGGCAGACTGTTGGCCTGTCCAGCCCTACCGAGGAGGGACCATGCAGCAACAGGTGTGGTGGCCAGGAGTCACCCCATGATTCCATAGACCTCCATCTCCAGCAGCCCGAGTGGGCACAGGGCCAGGGCAGCCTGCTTGGGTCATAGGTCAGACAAGGGTGGCCCCCACCAGGGCTCAGTGTCCACGTCCAAGGATGGAGCTGGGCCTGCAGGGTTATTAGAAGCTTCCAGCTCTGGGTCAGCTGCAAAGACTGGAGCCCCCTATGGTACCCCAGACCACCCCTGCTTGGATCGGACCAAAAGGGGTGCTACTGTCTCCAATCATTGAGGGGAGGGTTTTGAGTTTGTCTAAAAGTCCCACATGTCCCCTATCAATGAGGACAAGGGCAATGGTGACGCTGACAAGAGTAGTAGCTAATATTTACTCAGGTTCCATTCCGGAAACTGAGCACATCTTACCCTGCTGGTATCCCCGGAAGGAAGGTGTCAGCAAACAGACATGCGATACATACCGTGAGCTAAGAGCCCAGCACCTTCTTATATCAAAAGCAGTGGAAGAGCCTGGCCAAGGTCACGGGGCACATCCCTTCTAAACAGCTGGGCTGGGATCTGACCTCGGCCTGTGCCCCTCTCGCCCAGTGAGTCCCCTGCCCCACTCTGTTCCCAGGCAGCCCAGGACCTGCTGGCCTTGGGTCACCTGCTGATGGCTCTATGGGCCAGCTCTGCTACAGCTTTCAGAGGGACAGTCTTCTGCACCCGCAGAGGGGGAGGGCACAGTGCTACACCTGCCCATTTCCAGTCTGAACATGCCACTCTTGGGCAGTCACTCCTAGAATCCCAAGGAGAGAGCATGGAGTTTGGGCTGGAATGTGTGCCATGGGCAGCCGGAGCAGAGGCCGCCCAGAAGCCAGACTTCCTGCCAAAATCTGGAACAAATACACGTGACATTTATACCTTCGTACCCTGTGACTGGTTGGAGGTGTCAGTCAAGGAGCTCTGTGCTCTCCCTGACTAATGGATGCCAGAGTGGCCAGGGCTGGCCAATCAGAGCATTGGTTTCTTCCCAGACACACTGGTTCAAAGATGGGTATGTGACCCAGGCTGCCCGATTGGATTATTTCCTTATAATCTGGATATAGGAGAAAAGATAATTTCTCTTTCTCAGGACTTTTGACCTGCAAGCTCAGTAATTAAAGGCACTTGCTTGCAAAGCCTGCCAGCCAAGATTTAATGAGTTAATTCTCCTGCCACCCATGTAAAGCTTGATGCAAAAAGTGGCACAAGTGTCTGGCATTCCATCTGCAGTGGCAAGAGACCCTGGAGTGTACACACACACACACACACACACACACACACACACACCAGACAAATGATTTTAAAAGAAAGTCAAATTGCTAAGGTCTGCTTTCTGCTCTATAGAAAAAGATGGCCCAAAGATTAAACCAGTTGGAGCTGGGCAGAGACGAGACATGGAAAGAGATGGTTAGCAATGGTCTGAGCCCCTGAATCCAGCTTTGCCTGAAGCCCATCTCTCAGCAAGTTCAGTTACAAGAACACTCGGCCCACTGCAAGCTAGGCCAGGCTGCTACCATGTAAACAAAGTAGCTGCCTCTCCTGCTGGGTCCAGGCTAGGCCTGGCAGGACTCACCTTGCCGGTCTGCAGGGTGGGGAGGATGGGAATGGTAGAGGGTCTGCTGACTCTGCCGGATGGCTGCGGTCAGTGGCAGATCCGCCTGCACCACCCACTCCTGGTTGCCGTTGAGCACCGTCTCGCCAGGCATGGCGAGGGAATGTCGCTTGGGGACATCCTTGGTCAGTGTAGCTAAGGACTGCTTGGCCTAGAGAGAGAGCCGGGTGACAGGAAGAAGATGTGACCAAAGGGACTTCTCAGGCCGTTACTCAGCATCTCACCCTCCTGGTGAGAAGGGCGGGATCCCCACCCTCGCCCTGGGACAGGCAAGCATAGGGGAAGACCTTAGTAACCCAGGATGCTACTTGGCCTGGGCAGAAAACACACCCCTTTCTTAACATGTTACTTGTTACCCCACCGGCACCCAGCTGCACACACCCTGCTCCAAGCGATGGATGGAAGCGAGTTACTTCCTTTGGCAGCCTTGCTAAAGCCCTATTTCTATTCAAACATCTTTCAAGCACATCCTAAAACCAAGATGGATGGCTCCATCAAGCCTGGATGTCCAGGTCCTGTCTCTACTGCTTTCTTCTCTCACCTCTAGCTGGGCCAGGAGTGGCCCCTTCTGCCTCAACAGGAAGCAAGATATCACTACCTGACAAGTAGGACTGAGCACCTCATCTCTGCACACGGGAGCCTCTCACTGAGACAGAGCTACAGACCACTGCCAAGCAAAGCTGGGGAAGGCAAGGTTGGTGTGACTCTGGTTCCAAGGGATTCTCTTGAATCTTACAGCTGGCTTCCCTGTCCCTGGTCCCTCCACCATTTGATTGGGGGAGGGTCAGTGGGAAGGCTGGGTGGTAGGCACAGCCGTGGTTGAGGGCTTCTGCAGGCCAGTGGCTGGCTATCCTGACTTCCTGGTCAAAGACCTCACATGGCGGTGTATAGAGACACCCTCACCTTCAGCTCACCCCACAAGTGCCTCTGGTGCCTCTGGACACTGCCTTGTATTCTGAGCCCAGATCTATATGTCAAATGGGAACAAAGAGAACCTGAAACCTCTGGGGGATTGTACTGGGGTGATGACATTCTGGAAGCAGCCGGCAGTGATGGCCAAAACTTTGCCAGATATTAAAGACCACTGACCAGTACATCTTTAAGTGGGTATTGCATGGTATGAGAACTGTATCTCAATAAACGATATTAGAATACACACAGACATGCACCCCCAGAGTGGACCCATGGATCCATCATGGTTATGGGGTGAAGTGGCTCTGTGAGTGGTACCACTGGGAATATCCCCATACCCTGTAGTTGTCTTTAACTTCTCTTTAAGTGGGTCAGGCCCTGCCCATTTGCTCCAGAGGGTGGACCAGTCCAGTCCAGCCCTGAACCTGTGGAGGGTATTGGTAGATATGGACAGGACTCTCGAAGCAGCAAAAGCCCCCTCTCCCAACACCCTCCCTGTCAGTGTCACAAGCTACGACTCAGCCCAGCCTCCAGCTCTGTGGTGGTGCCTCAGGGTCCCTGAAGAAGTTACCCAGCACTAGTGGCCACCATCAAGCATCATGGGTAAAGGGCAAACAGGAAACCCAAGATGGCCCATTCGGACACTTTGCTTCAGATTAGGCATTTTAATTTAAAAGTTCAACCAGAGGACCAGTGTTCAGAATCACCATCCTCCAGCAGGGGCTGCAGCAGACCGCTGGCCGGCATGGAACCTGACCACCTCTGCAGCTGCCCTGACTTTGGCTCAGGCTGGAGCCTGGCTCCCACCTTCCACTGTGCAGGCGGCCCTGACATCTCCAGAGCAGCCAGGGGTTCCCAGCAGCAGCCACTTCCTGCCTGGACAATGCTCACCACTGGGGGCCAGCATTGCACAAGGAGACCCCAGAGGCACAAGCCCTGCCCTGCCCTGCACTGAAGTCTTAGTTGTACCAAGTCCAGATGTCATGCTAAGAGTTCCCTTCCTTTACTTCGCCATCATGCTCCTAAGATCCCTCCCTTAGGACTATACACGTATCTCCCTTTAGAATGGAGGCCCAGAGAGGGGAAGCGTTCTGCCTAGGTCACACAGCTAGGAAGTGATGGGGCCTGGATTAGAACATGGAACCCACAGCTGGAACCACACTCTTAGCCAGCACTGGCACCTGAAGGACTTCATGTCCCACTAGAGTAACCCTGGGGTTCAGCTTCCTGGGAGCCCCCTGCGCACCCTCCACCCAGCCACTGTCTGCTGGGCTCTGGGGGCATTCAAAGGCCACATGCATGTGGCTGTGTCCATCCACCTTCTGAGGGAGGCAGGGTGAAGTTAAGGCCCCATCTCCCCCCAGAAACCAAAATGACATTGGGAGTGCTCAGGTCCCCTGGGCTCTCTCTGCCTCCACACATGCACCAAGCCCCTTCTTGGAACACAAAGTACAAGTCTTCTCATTGTTTCAGATTAGGAAAAAACTATGACCTGTTTTTCATCTTACCCAAGAAAAGACATGTTTGCTACGTATATGTGGACAAAACAAACACATCAACAAATTCCCAGCTGGGCATGGTGGCACATGCCTTTAGTCCCAGGACTTGGGAGACTGAGGCAGGAGGATCCCCATGAGTTCCAGGGCTACAGAGTGAATTCCAGGTCAGCCTGGGCTAGAATGAAACCCT
>PVHP010005420.1:0-65448 GCA_004024765.1 Zapus hudsonius
CTGGGCCCTCGGGCTTTGCAAACAAGTGTATTTAACCACTGACCACAAAAGAGATTTTTGAAACTGACATACTGTATCGTGATTGTTACTACTAAGTTTTAACTCACACTAGTATTCCTTATGTCATGAGTACAGTGTACATTTATTTCACAAGACAAATATTCTAATGCATTTTAAAACTCTGAGATTCGGTTACCTCAATACCAATGTGAAAGTTACACAGCCTATAGGTTGTTAGTCACAAACCAAATGTTTTCATTTCTTGGTCATATCCATGCTCAAAGTCAAAGTACTTCACAGGGTTCACCATGTTACTTTATTAACCCCCTACTCCACCTTTCTAAATTGTCATTTTTGTTGCACAGAAAGGGACATTGGCCCAGAGGAGTTACTACACTGGAAGTTCCAGAGTGGGCCAGCCAGGACCCCATCCACAGGCACCTGGCTCAAAGTCTGTGTGACTATTTTGTTCTCCCCACAATGACTTCCAAAACAAGCATCCAACAAATGTGCAAATTAACTTACATGTTTATTTTACATTAAGCAGACTGTTTTGTTTAAATGTCGGTTTCTGTTTTTAACCAAAATAGCTCAAAATGAAAACATTTTGAAACTGTAAGCAATGATCTACTTTGAAAAAAATCTGCTAACCTCCCATGTACCAAATCTCTCTATCACTCATCGGCTGATTCTATCTGGTGTTGTTTGAAATAAAGTTTCAAAGGAAGGGCTTCAGAGGTCATGCTGCTCTTTACCTGAATGTAAAACATATTCTGTGGTGGAAGGCAAGCTATTTGTAGCTGTTTGGGAAAATCCAATTCATTTTAAAAATGATTTGCACAATATCCCTCCCTGAATGAGGGGTTTAATCTACATGCATGGGCTAAATTGGGTCACTGTTAAGAATGTATGCACTTTCTGAATTCTATGAGCATTTTGCTGGATGTTTATATATCCAGAACACAATCTTTTCCCATGGAATTTAACCAAAATTTTGTGCCCTGGGAAATGAAGAGACCTGGACTTAATTCAACAAAAGCAAATGCACACAGTAAAATAAGTTTAAGGTTTAATTGCTAATCTTCAAAAGTTTACAGACACTGTAATCGATAATAAGTGGCCAATCTTCTAATTTCAAAGGGAAAGAAG
This sequence comes from Zapus hudsonius, assembly GCA_004024765.1. Classification (NCBI taxonomy): domain Eukaryota; kingdom Metazoa; phylum Chordata; class Mammalia; order Rodentia; family Dipodidae; genus Zapus; species Zapus hudsonius. Next base: position 1,150 of record PVHP010005420.1, read on the forward strand.
AAAATTAAAAAAATGAAAAGAAGAAAGAGAGAAATGTCAATGCTGAGATTCTACCAAGTAAGTGTTCCATGTGAGTTCTTCCAAATGGCTGGCTTCCAGGGCCTTTGCCAACGTGCTGGCAAGAATGGGTCTTTAAGAGTCTTGCTCAGGACAGAGAATGTCTTACAGCCTACTCTAAAAAGAGCCGTGGGACAGTATAAATGTTCAAAGGAGGTCTGAGTTGGGAATTTATTGGGAGTGCTGCCTTCCTTAGCAGTGTGGTTTCTCTGATAGAAATGTAACCATGTCATTCCATAGGATGTGGACAGAACACTTCAGGATGCTGGGACAGAACCAGAATTAGACTTGTGGAGGTCCTGCCAAAAGCTCTAGGAAGGTGGAATATTTTCCCATCCGTGGAAGCTCCTTCAAAGCTCTCTGATTTACAGCAGTCATCAGGTATATGGAGAGGGGCATGTTACTCCTGAATAAAAAGGAAATTTAATCATATAGGATAGCCAGGGCAAAATTAAAGTTTAGACAAACATATTTGTTGGCTAGTTGAATAGTATTCATTACAAAGAGATCAAATAACCCAGATGAATATATAGTGAAAGGCTAGCTTTATTTTATAGAGACTGAATCAGAATAGAAACTATCAGGGATGGGTCAGTGGTTAAAGATAGTCACTTGCAAGCCTGCTAGTCTGAGTTCAGTCCTCAGCACCCATGTAAAGCTGGAAACAAAGCAGCACATGGGTGCCTTATGGTAATTCCAATGCACCTATGACAGTGGGAGGAAAATCCAGAAGAATCCAGAAGCTCACAAGCAGCAGCAGCAAGAGAGATCCTATCTCAAAAGAAGAGGGGAAAGAGAGGAGAAACACCTGCAGGTGTCCTCTGACCTCCACACACCCACACAATGCCTTTTATAAATGCCCATAAACACATGCACACACACATATACATGCACACATAAAAAACATAATCAAAGAAAGCCAGCAAGTTTGTAAGTACCTTTTACCATGAGAAATCCTCCCAGCCCTGATATTTTCCATTCTTGATTCAGTTTATGAAATAAATCTAATCTTTCACAATATTCTCAACAGGCTATTTGGTTTCTGTGTATGAACTGTTGCTTAACTCTCCAACAAATACATGTAGGTAGTCTTTATGTAATTTTGCCTTAAAAGTTCCTCAGCCCATAGCCTAGTAAAGTAGAACTATATGGGATCGGACTCTTTCCCTTAAAATGCCTAGTTTATAGTAATAGTTTTAGAAATTTAGAAATATTAATCCAAGATTTTTATGCTTATATACTCATGCCAAATCTAGATTCTCACTGAATTTTGAAGTCAGTGGCCAGGCTAGAAACACCTATTATCACCTCAAGTTTGTAGGTGGAAAGTGGAGTATGGCCAGTATCCCTCCAGAGTATTGTGAGTAGTGGAAATAAAATCCTATCTTTGCCCCAAACTTGATACATGAGCTGCATCTCATTGTGTAATGAAAGCCTGGTCATAATGTCAGGATGCAGGCACATCTCCAAAACTGTAATTTCACAAGGTGTGAAAATGGTGACCCTGTTTAAGTTTCCAGGACTGCTGTGACCAAGAACTACAAACCAGGGAAAGGAAGAAGTCAAACTAGCACTATTCACAGATGACATGATCCTATACATAACAGACCAGAAAAAACTCTACAATGAAACTCCTAAATGTGATAAATTCCGTCAGCAAAATGAAAGGATATGAAATTAACACACATGAGTCAATAGCCTTTCTGTATGCAAATGACAAGCATACACAAAAAGAAATCAGTGAGACACACACACACACACACACACACACACACACACACACAAATACCTTGGAATAACACTAACCAAGGATGTGAAAGATCTATATAATAAAAACATGAAAACACTCAAGAAGGAAATCTAGGAGGACCTGAGAACATGGAAAGATCTTCCATGCTCCTGGATAGGGAGAATTAATATTGTGAAAATGGCAATTCCACCAAAAGCAATGTATAGACAGATTCAATACAATACCAATAAAATTCCCAGAATCGTTCTTTGCAGAGATAGAAAAAAAAATCTCAAAATTTTTTGGAATGGCAGATATCCAAAAATATCAGCAGCAATAGAACACCTCAGGAGGTATCACCATACTAGTTCTAAAGCTGTCCTATAAATCCATAGTAACAAAAAAAGCATGGTACTGACATGAAAACAGACAGATATAGACCAGTGGAATAGAACTGAAGACCCAGCTCTCAATTCATGTAACCTCAGCTGCTTATCTTTGACGAAGATGCCAATAATCTTCACTGGAGAAAAGAAGCATCTTCAACAAATGTTGCTGGAAAATTGGATAAATACATGTAAAAAGTGAAACTAGACCCACTCCTCTCACCATGCACAAAATCAATGCCAACTGGATTAAGGACCTCAATATAAGACCCAAAACCCTTTAAAACCTGGAAGGAAAAAATAGGAGGCCCTCTCCATGGCAAAGACTCCTGAACATTAACTCCAGTAGCCCAGGAAACTCAACAATCACTCAACCAATGGTATCTCATCATACACAGTGCCAACACACCACCATCAAATTGGAAGAAAATTTTTGCCAGCTACACCATGAACAGAGGCCTAATATCTAGAACCTACAAAGCACTCAAAAATTACATAATAAAAAATTCAAACAATCCTCTCAAAAAAAGGGAATTCACAAATGAAACATACAAATGGCTAGTTCTCTTAAGAAAATGTTCAACATCCTTAATCATCAGGGAAATGCAAATCAAAACAACTATGAGATGCCACCTTACTCAAGCTAGAATGGTAATCATTAAAAAAATCTAACTGTAGGTACTGGTGAGGATGGAGAAAAAGGAACCCTCATTCACTGCTGGTGAGAGTGCACACTTATACAACCACTACAGAAATCAGTGTGGAGGCTCCTGAAAAAGATGAAACCAGAGCTACCAACTGACCCAGCTATTCCTTTACTGGGCATCTATCCCAAAGGCTCCTCTCCTCAATGCAGAGACACATGTTCAACCATGTTTATAGCCACTCAGTTCATCATAATAACTAAGAATTGGAATCAACCCATCACTTGATGAATAGGTATCAAAATTGTAGCACATATACACAATGGAACTCTACTCAGCAATAAGGAAAAATGACATAATGAAATTTGCAGGAAAGTGGATAGACTTGGAACAAATCAAACTCAGCAAACACAAGAACAGAGAAACAAACACCACATATTCTGCCTCATCTGAGGTTCCTAGTTAGGTTAAGCTTGAATAGTAAGCAAACCTGACATGTAAATCGAGAGACAATGGGGATAGAAGAGACTGGGGGGGGGGTGTCAGGTTTCTGTCAGAGCACTTGATTACCCACCCAAGGTGAAAGACCCTATTATCAAAGACATCACAGGCTACCCTCACACACACTGAGAGATCTGGCTGGAATCTGGAAGGAAACCAGTACCCCAATAATTAGCCAGTAGAGTACTGGAATACACTTCATGAGCTGCCAGGGAAAACTGGCAATGATGTTGGGAGAAAGCAGAAGACACTGCTGCATGACAACCACGAGCATGGCAAGAAGTACATGCCTGTGCAATAGTGACACTCAACCTAAACAGGTGATCAATAGCTAAGAGATCAGCTCATTGGCAAGGAACCCTTAACTGGAACTGGGATCCAAGCCATATTCCTATGGAGATCAATATTCTGGACTCCAAGGAGAAGCTCCCAGTAACCATGGACCTAAAGAAAGGCTACGCTCATTATAATCTCACCAAATTAACAATGTTAGTCCCATTTAACCTATGATTACCTCACTCTCCATTGAAGAATCTGTTTGTATTTTTCAGATAGCAGCTAGAACCATGGATTACCCAAATGTACCAAGAAGACCTGAAATAATAGGTGACTCACTGGCAGGAGATGAACCATCCCTAACACATCATCTAGGGTCCAGGCGAAATCTCAAGAGAAAGAGACAAGATGAGCAAGGGTTAAGCAAGCCTGACACATGTGCAAGGGTAATGGAGACATATTGTGTCTACTGAGGATACTCAGTTATTCCAAAGCAGAAACCCAGAGACTCTTAAGAGCTCAACACTGAAGCAGACTTAAAATTCTCCCACATGGTTCAGGGAGATTTGCAGAAGAGGGGGGCAGAAAGATTGTGCAAAGTTTCTACTTATTAATAAAAAAACTGTAAAAAATAAAAAACTAACAAAACACAATTCTTACACTGTAAAGCACTAATAGGAAAGTAAATACTTCCCACAGCATATATATCTCAACGTAGTTTCTAGTGACAAAGCGTTCAGATGCTTGATTATATAAATAAGCCAATCAGAGTAAGGGCTGCACATTAGAGAAGAGACTCACAGGCTGGGGTTAGTGCTGCATCTGTGATGTTCTCAAATGTTAACTAGCACTATGTTTCACTCTGAACAAAACAAAGTATAATCATCCTTCAATTAACAAGGCAACTGCAATCCTAAAATCCAATGCATAATAAAACTCTGCAACACCTAATTAGGTAGATGAGTGATATGTAGCTTCAGATCATTTAACATGATTCTTTCAGGGCTGGAAAGATTGCTCAGTGGTTAAAGTGCTTGCCTCCAGAGCCTAAGGACCAGGGTTCAACCCCCCATTAACCACATAAGCCAGATGCACTAAGTGGTACAAGAGTCCTGAGTTCGTTTACAGTGGCTCTCTCTCTCTCTCTCTCTCTCTCTCTCTCTCTCTCTCTCTCTCTCTCTCTCTCTCTCTCTCTGCAAATCTCTCTCCTTGTAAATAAATAAAAATATTTTTAAAATCATTTAAAAATGCTTCTTTTCTATAGGAATGACTGGTAAGAATTTTGAAACTTGTACATGAATATGATTTTCTAATCAGCCAAACGAACCTCATGACCTCTAGAATATTCTGTGGCTCAGGATAACCCCACTAGTACATCCTCTCTGCTCTCTATGACATTCTGGATTTAGTCTGACTGCCTATTTCTTTTATCAATACTTAGAGAGTTGCCAAGATAGTCTGTAAATATTTAATTTTCAAAATAGATCATTATTCTTATTCGCTGTCTACCTAGATTAAAGAATTTCCCAAAGCCTCAGAAATAGTGACAGAAGCTAGAACATGAATTCTCCTTGCAGAATCAACATTGTTAATGTGTATACAACTCCATCTCTAACACACCACCAGGGGATATGGGTGCAATGCATTCACGTACCCGATTTGGAAGGGCAATGATCTGCCCCTCACGAATGCAAAGCAGCATCACAATCTGCCTGTATGTGCCACTAACATAGTCTTAGATACTTAATGAAGAATTAAAAGACCACTTCTCTCGTTAGCCACCCCCTTCCCAATCTCCTGAAGATCCTTCACTCTGTGAGTCACGCTATTGATATTGGCTGATCTCTTCATTTCTTTTGTAAGATGTTTAAGGTCTTTGACACCAAGTTCCCATAGACCCCTTCCATTAGACAAAGGAGCATTCCCTTCTCTGCATCTTAAATTTCTTCTGGGCTGCTCTTTGTCTCTCATCCTCGACAAGAGAAAGGCACTTGTCTCATCTTCTTTTTGACCCTTTCTTTCTTCTTCACCTTTCTACCCTCTCATTAATTCTTCAGTTCATCTTTCCTTTAACTGTCTCTGGGAGATGCTGCCAGATAACAGAAGGGGCCTTTTCCCAGGCCTGCTCTGCACTCTGGCTTCTGTGTCCAGGTTCCCACTATTTCAAAAGGGAAATGTACACATAGAATGTGTTCTATGAATGACAGAAAAATGTCACCTTCAGTAGAGTTGGTTAACACGGTTTAAGGAAGTGAGCAAAGACTTCAGGGTAGTCACCCTCACCTAGGCTGAAATGACTCCAAGAAAGAGAGTGCATAAAGGGACTCTCTGGGGAGAGCAGGACACTCAGGCAATAAGAACATCATGTCAGGGAGATTTGTTGACATTATCTTTTGTTTTGCTCAGAATTTCTTGAAGCACAAGGCACTTGAGTTTCTTTTTGCAATGCAAGGGAATGAACCTAGGACCTTGCACAGGCTGGGCTGGCACACTGCCACTGAGTCCAATCCCAGCCCAAGTTCTTGGGTTTCTATGTAGCCATTATAGACAGCAAATCTTTCTTGTGCTCATGTTTAGTAGGGGAAATACCCTGGATTTCTCCATTTTATGCTCCACTACATTTTGTGTGGCTCTGTAATTTATCTTTCAACATGAGCATTTGTGGGGCCTTTTCCCTGACCTCTGGAAAGATAAGGATCTTTTATTTCCCAGAAAACGACCTTTAGCTGAGTGGATCCTATGAATTATGATCAGACTTCGAGTTCTACGTGAATATGCCTCACACTTTCCATCTTTACTTAGAAGTGCATTTTTAAAGCCAAATTCACCTCTGAACTCTTGTCTCGGGTTCAGAAGTCCCTTCCAGTGGGCACCATTCAGAACACAACAAATAAAAAGAATTTAGAAATGCCAGCACACAATCCCAGACTCTTCTGGATTTTCAGAGCGAATCCTATCACCTGCTACACAGTCTACAACACATATGACCTCCAGTCCTTATTTTCACTCAAGTTTTTCTTTTTTTCTCCAACTTAAATTAATTCTGTAAATAATAGTCCTTGTATGCATCATGGTGGGTGCTCCTAATTCTATTATAAAGACCCCTAAGTATACAGTTTATGTAAAACTTTGCCAAGGCCTTCCAAATATGGAATTTCTTCAACTATGAGAGCCTTCCAGTTTTTCTGAACTTATGTCCTCATATCTTATAATCACATAAAATGTCAAAAAGATCCTAAAATATCAGCTAATGTTAACAAACAGCTCAAAAATCATATAGAGTATATAAATGAAACATAAAGAAGTAGGGTATCATAACATTAACTCCATGTAAGTAGTTCTCTCATTCATTTCTATGAATTAAGTATATGTATGTAAATAAATATGCATACAGATTAAAATTAAAGCACAGTAGATTCTCTAACACACTGTGTACTTAAGAATTTTTCAGAGCTCTGTAGGCAGTCTACTGAGGCTGATCACTTGTGCATATTTGGGGTAGAAGACCAGAACCTTGATCTATAGCACCAAACAATGCTGACAGTCAGAGCATCCATGAGTTTCAGTTTGTCTTGACAAACCCAGTTTTCAGTGTGCACATGTAGCCTCAATGACATTTGTTGAGGAAGAAAGCTTAATGTGGCTGGTCATGGTGGTGCATGCCTTTAATTCCAGCACTTCGGAGGCAGAGGTAGGATTATCACCTTGAGTTCAAGACCACACTGAGACTACACAGTGAATTTCCAGGTCATCCTGAACTAGAGTGAGACCCTACCTTGGGGGAAGAAAAGAAAAGCTTAACATTAAACACATGGACTCTGGCTGGTAACTCCTGGGCCCAGAATTAGGTTTTCCTCCCCCATGAGGTCCCCAAAATAATGTAGCTCATTGTCAAAACACTTGATTACCTGTTAGAGCTAAAAGGTAAGACCCTAATGCTGAAGATACAACAGGCTGTGGTCATACTACATCAGAACACCATGCTGAGACCAAAAGAGACACCAGCTCCCTCCTGGCTAGCCTTCATAGTGCCAGAGAGCACTATGGGAGCAAGCAAGACTATGGTCACCAACAGCATGAATAAGCAGGGGACCCAGAAGACCATGAACCAGCCAGGCAAGATGTGCACAGTTCTGCAACAGTACTAGACATCCTCTGCAGGTAAACAGCTGTTCTCTGACTGGGCATGAGGCCTGCTCAATGGAAGAGAATTCATATCTGTTACTGGAAACCAAGTCAGAATCCCAAGGTCAGGAAAATCATAGACTTCAGAAAGGAGCCCCACTGCTCTCTGGTCTTGCACACAAAAAGTCATTCAAAAAACTGCATATCCCCAGGGAGTGCCCCCACTGTTGTCTAGCTAATTGATTCCTAGTCTTCAGGGTCCCCTGCTTATTCATTCTGTTGGTGACCCAAGCTGCTCTCACACTTGGTTGAAGAATCTGTTTTATTTTGCAGAAGGCAGAGAAAACAGAGGAGAACCAACATTCATCAAAAAGACAAGAAGCTAGCTGACTGCCCACCATTAGATGCACCACATCTACCATATCTGCCAGGGCCCAGGAGAAATTGCAGGGGAAGCAGCGACATGAATACTCCTCTTACTGCTAGCCTGAAAACCAGTTCCTGGATGATACAGACAAATATGTCGATCAATCAAAACCTATCTGTGGTAGTGAATTCTGTTGTCAACTTGAACCAGATTTTGCATCTACAGATGCATCTCTTGGGTGCATCTTTGAAGTTGCTTCTAGTAAGGATTAACTGAAGGAGGGAGATCTTCCTCCAGAGTGAGCCCTTTCCCAGAGTGGGGAGACCTTCTGGGAAAGGGAGCTTTATTTAAGGAAGCTCTGAAAGAAGGGCTCTTCCTGCTGCCTGGTCATCGTTGCTGCTCCTCGGTGAGTGCCTTCACTTGCACATGCTTCTATTCTGCTGGGCTATCCTTCACCAGCACTGGAATCAGGTTTCCTCTGCCTTCCAGTGTTACTGAAGACCATCAGCTCCCCAGGAAGCCTTCGGCCTTCAGTGCTGGACTGGAACTACCATGGCATTCTGCCATGTGGACTGAGCAGCTACAGGTTCTGCAATTGTTGGACTGCCATAAGCTAATCCAATAAATCCCCCCTTTTAATATAATTTATTCTATAAGTTCTGTTTATTTAGAGAACTCTGACAAATACAGACAGTGGTACCAGGCAGGAGTGGTTCTAGAGAAACAGAACTGTAAGAATGGATTTCTCTAGTAGTGGGCTTGGTGCTATCTGGATTTGGCTCTCCAACTTGAATGTTACTGAAGGCTTTACTGGTAATAAGGAAAGCACTTTTGGTGGTGATAAGGAGAGCACTGATAAACCATGGAGTGAACTGTTTAAGGAGCTCTGTGAGATAGATGTAGTTGGTGACCCTGAGCCATGTTTTGTGAAGACCAAGGGATTTAGTGACTCTGTATCTAAAACTTTTGAATATTTGTGGAAAAGATGAATGGTGATGCTGGTTGTTAGCTCCTGGCATCTCTGGATAAACTATTAAGGGAAAAGCGGACACTCATAAAAGAAATTTCCCAGCTCAAGAACCACATACATGATCTGATGGCTTCTAAGTGTGCCCTGGAGGAGAATTTTCTCTCTAGTCGTAACAGCTCAAATTGCAGAAAACCAAACTCAAGCTCTCACTGTGGGATTGGCTAACTTGCAACGCAAGCTCAAGTCCCAGCCTCATAGGCCATCAGAAGTTGAAGTGATTGGAAAAGAGAGGGATCCCATAAATTAAGATGGGGATGTGTGGGAAGACCCTGAAGAATCTGGGGACAGTGAACTCTCAGACTCCGAGGAAGTACGCTCCCCTCCCTTAGAGGCAGTTGCATCCCCACCCCCACACCCTGAAGCATTGCCCTCTTCATCCTTGCCTGAGGAAATTCATCCTTCTTTTTCTGAGGAACCTGCAATGACTCTGCTGGACCAGACCTTGCTGATACCCATCAGTACCCACCAATCTTCACCTCGAGGCTTGTAACCAAAGGTAAGGTGAAGCAGGCACCTAAAGGTGAGATAAAAAGCATGACTCAAGAGGAGGTGAGATACACCCCTAAAGAACGTCAAAAGTTTTCTAACTTTTACAAGCAAGTAGGAAATATGTATGGGAATGGATTTTAAGGGTGCGGGAAAAGAAAGGGAGAAATATAAGATTATATCAGGCTGAATTTATTGAAACGGGCCCATTGAACAGAGATTATAGATTTCACACTGTAGCTTATGCAGTTAGAAGTGGTGCCAAGAGTTTATTTGATTGGTTGACTGATGTATGGATCCAAAGATGGCCCACTGTGAATGAGCTCATGCTGCCTCATATCCTTGGGTTAATGTTAAGGAAGGGATTAAAAGGGTTGGAGAACATGGAATGCTAGAGTGGATTCATCGTTTAAACTCATCTATTTGTTTCAGCTTTTCTTCCTTTTCGGTTACTTAAGTTTTCAGATTCACCAGTTGATTCAGGATTTTGGAAGTATACATCGCAGGGGGCTCCTGTGCATTAGCTCTTATTTGTAGTGTAAAAGGGAGGAAGGGAAGAGACCAATAGGAGCTTTCAGGAGGTCAAAAGATCAGAAAAACAAAGGCATCCTCTAAGTGGCCTCCACTTCACCGAGGAAACAGAACCTCTGCATTGCTTCAAGCAGTGTGGCAACAGGAAGTGCGCCAGCGCCGTACAAACAAACAAGATAGTAGGAAGCAAATCTGACAGTAACTGCACCATTTTCAAATTAAGTGTGCCTTCTTTATAATCTCAGCCACCTCACAGACACCCTTCTTCTTAAGCAGGAAAACATAGTGACCCAAATAACAACCTACAGGCTTGGGTCGTTTCTCTACTGGAGAGTGAAAAATGACAACTAAATAGCACAGGCCACCCAAACCATCATCTTAAGTTCGTGATTGCTTCAAGGACAACTCAAAGGCCACATCAGAGGATATGACCACATGACAAAGGAATGAGGTCACATTAGTCCTTGACATGAAAGACAGCAGGCTCACATGGGAAGCAAGCAAGGCTGAAATGGAGTGCAAGCACATTGTAGTAACCTTTTGCTGAAGAGTCTGCTACCTGCATCATCAGATAATGAACTCATTTCTAAGAAGCAGGTTCTATTATTTACTATCCGGATATGGTTCCCAAAGCTGGAAGCCTTCACTAAGACTGCTCTTCAAACTTCTTTGTTTAATTGTTTTTGCTTTTTCAGCTGCCTTAATCAGAAGGAGTTTTCAAACATTTACTATTGTCCCTGCACTGGGAGAGTAGTTAGGATTAAATTATATGGAAATTTAGTTGTGGCTGCTAAATTGAACTGGGACTCTCTGCCCTGTAGGAAAATGACTTTGTTAGTATTTCCTACAAGAACACTGGAAAATAGCTTCATTGGTAAAGAGAATTACCTCCAAAAGAATTATGAACCATTACTTCTATGAGAGATGAGTCTCAGATTAGTAAGATCAACACTTTTAAAAATTTAAGCATTCTATCTCATTTAAGCATTTTATCTCAATTTGTGTTGATGAGAATCTAACCATGATGGATACTTCACTGAGACACCACATGCATTTAAACACACGCAGCCATCAATCCTAAGACTCCCTTTGTCCACAACCTCCCCTGCCTTCTGGTGCATCTTCCATATAATCAACCCTGGCCAGCAGGGCACGCTGTCCATCAGCCCCTGTCTTATGCTTACCTTTATACAACCACACCTTGTGTTCCACCTTTGGCCTCATGGCCTTACTTCAGCAACTGGCTCTGCTGCTTCCAGCCTCGGGGCCTGGCCATGTTCAATCCCACTGGTTACAGAGGTCAACTTCCCAGCCCACTTACTACCCCCATCACTGCAGGCAGTTAGCTCCCCCTCACCTTTGTGTGTCAGCAGCCACTTCATGTAGCTTGTGCCCCAGCACCTCAGACGACCCCAGGTCCTTCTGTGTTCATCAGACTCTCCTCAGCTTGGAAAAGCACATGCTTGCCTGCTACTATCTCATGAGCTTTTTGGTCCCTGACTACCTAGAGTAGAGCTCCATCAGGTATACCTTCTGTCTTTTTTCTTTTTAATATTTTATTTATTCATTTTTTAAGCAGAGAGAGAGAGAGAGAGAGAGAGAGAGAGAGAGAGAGAGAGAGAGCGCACCAGGGCCACCACCTTGTGGTTCTGGCTTATGTGGGTCCTGGAGAATTGAACCAGGGGCCTCAGGCACTGGAGCCAAGTGCCTTAACCGCTGAGCCATCTCTCCAGCCCTATACCTTCTGTCTTCTGTCCTCCACTGTAGCCACAGACTCCACATCATGCCAGGCCCAAAAGACTGCTACATAAATTCATAGATTCCCCCTTTTATCACCATCTACCTCCTGTGTGTTAGCATGTGCTGGTGCTCATGGGTGGAGTCCCGAGGAGATATCAGGTGATCGCCCCTATGGCTCACTCACACATTTCCTTGAGATAGCACCTCTTGCTGAAACCCAGAGCTGCTGTTTTCAGGAAGCCCAGTGATTCTCAGGTCTCTGCTCCCTACCAGGCTGGGGTTATGGGGCTACAGGCATGTGTGGTCATGCCCTTCTGGGCAGCCGAACTCAGGGGGTACTCATGACCTTTAACGTCTCCAGACTGCACAGCAAGCACTTTCACCCACTGAACCATTTCTTCAGCCCCACTATCTAATTCCAAAACAATTAAATCACAGAATTCTAGAAGGAAGAAGGATGCGCCATCTAAAAGTTACCTAAAAATCTTTAATGAAGCCTCTACATAAGTGGAGGATGGGATCTGAGAAGGGAAAGATTTTTTTTTCAACATCCAATTTGCAAAAAAAAAATTACATAGCCTTTGTGTAAGCAAAGGTTAAAAAAATTAAAAGTTCATGTATCTAATTTTGGTTAATAAAGATACTAAAAAATTAAGGGTTTTTTTTTTGTTGTTGTTTGTTTTTCAAGATAGGGGTTAGCTCTAGCTCAAGCTGACCTGGAATTCACTATGTAGTCTCAGGCTGGCCTTGAATTCACGCAACAATCCTCCTGCCTCTGCCTCCCAAGTGCTGGGATTAAAGGTGTGTTCCACCATGCTCAGCCAAAAGTTCATAAACTTTGATGAAACATTTTCACATTTAAATTCTAAAAAGTGTTCAAGAATTTTTTGGGGGGCCTGTATAGAATGCAACTGAAACTTCAAAGTGCTCCCAATGTCCTTCAGAAGGTAAATAAATACAGGTACTGTAGTGGTTTGAATGTAAAATGTTCCCTCTATCCTTCAGAGTTTTATGATTAACTCTCACACTCAGTTCCCTGTTGATGGAACCTTTAGAAGGTGGAGCCTTCCTGGAGGATGTGTGTCACAGGGTGTGTGCCTGGAGGTTTATTAGTCCAGCTCTAACACAGGAGGACACCAGTTCAGGCCTAGCTCACACACTACTTCCTTCCTGCTGCTGTGACAAGATCTGATGTCCAGCTGCCTGCTGTGCTGTGCTTTCCTCATCATGATAAAACTTACACAGGAAACCATAAGTGGAAATGAACCCTTTCCTTCCTCAGCTGCTTCTGGTCAGGTGTTCTGTCTAACAAGAAGTTAGCTGCTTACAAAGGGGTATCTCTCAAATACGGGCAAACAGTGAGTCTGCATTGAAATTACAGATATAAATTTTATTTATAGAAAAAGAGAGGTGAAGTTTTTACACATTGTTTGAAAGAATTATATGTCCATTAATATAATGAGCCAAAAATTCAGGTGCCACTTTGAATGTAACACATTGAGTTACTGCTTGTGGATACTGAAGCAGTTTCTATTTTATTCTAAAAAATAACAATAAATCCATACTTTTCTAAGTGAACAACTGAGTATCCTATAATAAGCCTTAAATTTTGATACAATAAAAACATCATAGAAAATAAGCAATTCCATCTCAGAAGTAAAATCTTAAATAGTAAGTCCAGATCTGCTAGGAGTCTTTGTATCCATATGTGTTGGATGAAGGCTGCTAACTCAGAATAAAATCCGGAAAGTGATTTCAAACATCAATCAATTAATACAACAGCGGCATTCATGTTGCAGTTGGTACTAAAGGAAATGAACAGTATTATCCTATGAAAAGATATTAATAGCTTAATGAAGATTGACCTAGAACAAAGGTTTTTATTTTAAACAAAGCTAGAATGATAACCAATGAACTGCATTTAATGATTTAGCAATTTTGAAATTTGTTCCAATCCTAATTCACTGAAGAATTGGTATACATTTTCAGAGAAAATGTAATGAACACAACTTTCGCTCTAAAATACAAATCTAAGAACAATTTCAATGATCACAGCAATCCAAGAACAAACTCCTAACATTTTCCCATGGCATGTTATCATTAATGCGCATGGATGTTCATCCTGACCTCTTTGGAAGACATCCATCAACTAAACCCTACCATGTACAGTTTCACTTAAATGTAGACGGTCCAGAAATCATGATGGTTTGCTTACAATATTTTGCTTTTATGATGGAATGAAAGTGCTGTGCACTTAGTAGAAACAACGTTTGAAATTTCAATGCTTTCCTATGCTAGTAATGTGTGATATTATCCTGTCTTGATGTTGGTCAGGGAAGAAAACTCACACTCTTCAGTGTGTTGTATTGCCAAGCTGGGATGTGTGGTCTGGTGGGCGTATCTAAGACCTGATCAACTTCTAAGGTGCTCCGTTTACAAGAGGCCTATGGAGACCTCATCATACTGTGGGTCAAGAAGTGTCTGCAGTGTCTAAACGGTGATGAGTAAAGAGCCTAAAAGTTCAAGTTCAATGCAATTTGCAAACATTTGTCTTTGACATTTCCCTTTTCACTCAAATCGCCTAGAATAATGCTGATCAAATAGAAATGGGGCATTCATATGCCCCAAGAGAAGCATGGGCATGGGCTTGTAAAGGGGCAGGATTGCCGAAGGCTTTCGACTCTCCTATGTGTTGTACAGCTAACTTCTCCTCTTTAGGAAAGAAAACCATGCCTACCACCCAAACGGCATGCTGCTTAAAGTCACTGTGTCAGGAAACAGAATTCTTCAAAAAGTATAAGACCCAGCTGAGTGGGGATGGGGAAGAGTGATATTGGGGAACTGGGGAAAACAACTCACTGCTTGCCCATTAAATAATGTAACTCATTATGGAAAATAAATAAATAAATAAATAAATAAATAAATAAATAAGTATAAGACTGAGCCAGTTTGTCCACAGAGGAGGATACCCAGCTGATTGGGGATAGGGATGAGGGAAATCGGGGAATTGGGTATACCAACACATTATTTGCTCATACAGTGTATCTAATTATGGATAATAAAGATTAAAAATAAAATATAAAATAATATAACCTATGTACAAAAAATAATAAAGTATAAGAAGCCCCTACTGTACAATACCCCATGAGCTCATGGTGGTATATCAGGCGTCTCTGAATCTTACGTATATTCAGAGCTCAGATATAATGGCAGTGAGAAAGTGAATAATACTCATTTAACAAACATGACTCTTATATGGTCTTCTTTTTAAAGTGAATGCATCCATTCACATGACAGTCCTGTGAGGACAAATGAGAGTGAATTAGAAGAGACCTCAATGGTAGGCTCCAGAAGGGGGTGGAACCGGGTTGACTCCTAGGCTCTCCATAATCTCCTACCCCAAGGACTGATCCGGACTGCCCAAAGAGGAGGATACCCAGCTGATTGTGGACAGGGAAGAGGGAAATCAGGGAATTGAGGACATCAACACATTATTTACTCACTCAGTGTATCTAATTATGGACAATAAAGAAATACTTTTAAAAAATGGTAGGCTCAATCATGACAAAAACACGTGGCTTTGCAAATTTTATCTCACAGGCAGAATATAGAAATGAGAAGGGGATCATGGCAACACATATGAATGTTGGTCTGAATTGAAACATGAAATCAGACCTTTCCTGACCATGAGGACTGGGTTTTGATTTTCCAATTACATTATGCCTAGAATATAGCCCATAAATTGAATGATGGAAAACTACAGCTATAAGGTTTGGGCAGACATCAACTTATGATGAAATCATATATGGTAACCATGATAACCATTGTTGAGGGGGTCACGGAATGGAGAAAACTGCATTGTTTTCAGATACCTTTGTCTTTTCCAACAGAGATGATGGCACTGAAATTGAAAATCATCAATTAATTTCAACAAGCAAGTACCACTTTTGTAATTTTAAAAAATAGAAAAAAATTTAAGTTTAGTGGAGTGAAACAACCTCTTTAAAACAATATAATATACCAAAGCAAAATTTTCAAAAGATTAAGCCCTCCTTTTCAGTTCCTTAATTACATTGCACATGTGCCATTGTTTGAAGACAATGACTAACTTCACTGAGAACAAATTCTACAATTTGCCAAGAGAAGCTGCTTCCTACTTTCACTTACAATGGAAAAGTCATTTGGTTACTGAGCTGAAAACTGCACACTGGTTTGCTTTCAACTATTGACAAATCCCAAGGTTAAACACATTGTGTAATCTCTACTTATTTTGAAAGAAAAATCCTCTACCCTCCTGCCCCAAGTTTAATTAGAAGAACCACCAGAGTTCCTATGGTCAGGGTGTCCATCTCCTGAAGCGCCTGGTTTTTCTTTAACACTATCTCCACCACTATTAATCATCCTCTACACAGAAAACTGCCTGCAAAGCATTTTTAGAAACAAAAGCATTAATACCAGTGTGACTATCTGATCCAAATCTTCACTAAGGAGAACCAAGACAGAAATAGCAAAAACTCAATATCATTTAAAACAATTTTTTTTCATTCTTGACTTCATGTAACTAATTGGTCTTTGTTAAGAAAATTAAACTAATCAATAAAATACGTATTTCACATACTAAGTTATCTAAAAGAATAGTAGCATTTTCTTAATAAATTATTTTCAATAATCTCATGAAGTGAAAAATATCAGTCTTTATTTACTAATTTTAATTTACAAAATTCCTCTTATCTCTACATGTACATCAAAAAACATAAGCTTCTTGGGTCAGAAACCCTATTATCATATTTTGAGAGCTCACCACATGCCATTTACAAAACAAATGTAATGTTACTAAACACAACTTACCTTTTATTAGGCTTCTGAGTGTCTAGTGTGATAATGCCTGTTAAACCCTCAATTACCTTGGAAAAATGTATTACATAAACAAGAGACTGGGTAGTATTTCCTTCTCAGGAGCAATATCCTAGTGGTGCAATGATCCAAACATGTCTATGGTTTGTTGATATATAGAAAAATGACCGTCCCCTCCCTTTCCTGCCCATTGGTAACACTCATCAAAGCTGTCTCTAATATTCCTGGTTAAGATGCAAGAGCTTTGCATGGCTTCTAATTTTATCTTTACTACAGAGAAAAAAGATATAGAAATACTCTGTGTACTAAAAGAATACTAAAGAAACACTTTATCTGCTAGTGAGGTGTGGTGACACCTGTAATCCATCACTAGGGAGACCGAGTCAGGATGACTGAGACTCTAAGGACAGCCTGAGACGCAGAATTAGACTCTGTCTCAGAAAATCAAAAAACAGAGCAACACACAGTCTAGCCTCATGCCTCTATCTCTAGAGCTCTAGAATTCCGTTAGTCAATGGATCAGAACCATAAGCTCTAAAACAGGACCTGCTGTCTCTGATATAAAAAAGAATAAGAAGACAAATGTTAATGGTATGGTGAAGATGTGTGCCTATACCTTAGGACTAACCTCCTCTTCTGCCAGGATGAACAGACCCCGTGAGATTACAAGAAGAGTTAGGATTCAATGTTGCCCTGGGAAATATTTTCCTTCAATTGAAAAGTTGTAATACAGATGGACCACAGGGGTAGCTACTGAAAAAAAGAAGACAGTATAATACAGAAATGAAATGTGACACTGTGAAAGAGAATGCCACTTTGGATAACAGGGAGTAGGCAACAAAGACACTCAATGGCCTCCTTCAGACTTGCCGAGCTGAAGCAGGTGCTGACCAGGGCTGGCATCAACTGGGAGATGCAGAACTTTGAGAGTCCAAATATGGGTGGCACCATCTCGCTCTTGTGCCTAAGGAGGACAGAGCCATGGGATGCCTGCTTCAGCTCTCACAGTATGAGTGGGAAAGCGTGTTGCAAAATGTCCTCACTGCAATTATTAAGAGTTAAATTAAAATCAATCTTCCATTTAAGATTGCACTTTCAATACAATTATACTTTTTCATTGCAGAATTAATTTTGTGTTCTCTGAGACTTTTTATTGAGAACTTTAATATATGGACATATTGAAATTTTTCATATTCCCAGCAGGTTATACTCTTATGTTCCCTCTACCTGACCCACATTCCACTGAGGTCCCGGCTCCTCAGCGGAATTATCAGTAATCATTGTGGGGCCATGTTATATAAATGTTATAATAAGAGCAGAAGGTGATTTTAAAGAAAAATAAATCACTATAATGCAACATCTGGCTTCATTTTAATATCCTCTTCCAGACTTAACCTCTAAACTAATAGCTACACATATTTATTATCACAATGAATGGTTTATTGTTTGCATTTTCCTTGATTTTATATCTATACATTTGCATACTGTATCAGTTTTAAATTTTATCTTTCATAGCAGTACGATAATTCATGCTGTTGAAGCATAATGGCTCATTTACTTTTCATAATTTTTGTCATTCAGCCCATGGCTAGCTGTTTTCATCCTGAAGTACCACAGTGGCACTCTTTGCAGAGATTTACTACTTCTCTTATTTTGAAATATTTCCTTGGGATATATTGCTAGGATTCAGCATGATAACTGTTCATACCTATCATTTTTAGGAACAATCAAAGCCCTGTTAGCTACCACAGTTACCAATTATTTTGTACTTCTTGTTAGTTTTGACAGAAACAAATATAGAAACAATAGCAAAAATAAATTCTATTAATTTTATCAAATTGGTTTATGAAAAACTAATGATTGTCAAGCCATATTGAGGATATTTCTATTAAAAACATGGCAATGATGGCAAAGCCTTCATACTCATTTTTTAAGTTCACCTGTCTCATTTCTTAAATGAAACAAAATTACTGATGGGTGCTCTACATGACTCAGGTATCCTATTATTATACTGATAATGTAGATATGACTACAATTTATCTAAGGATAATGGATGAGTGATGGAAGGAAAACTAAGGAAAATTTTAGAATTTTTTTATCTAAAAATAAATACAAAAACCAAACATCCACTACTAAGGTAAAGAAGACACACAGCTCATCTTCCCTCTAATCCATTTTACTCTTACACTACTAGAAAGAAATGAAAACAAATTTTATTTTGTCTAAGTGTTTTGTTTATTTTCTTTTCGCCCAAGTAGTCCCTGGCTCAGGGTTTTGACTGCAGGTCAGTCATCCTGTGGTGACCACAAGGACTCACCAGGGTGCTGAGACACAAGACAGAAGGAAAGGGAGGCAGTGGACATTATCACACAGAACTTAAGAGAGCTGCTATGTAGGTAGTAGGTATAAATTCAAACATTGTTCTAGAATAATAATTTATTATCCTCGATGGATAAAACAGAATAAAGTTAAGTGGGTTCAATGATAGAATGAACAGGTTTCTTAATGAGAAAATGGGGCTGAATTCCAAAGCGGGATTCTGAAAGCCTGTGCACCCGGCCTCCAAGTTGTGCCAAATGAAGGGCCAGAGAAGAGGGCGTTTGATAAAAGACGTCTATCATAATCCTGTTGGCTCTTCTCCCTGAGAGCACTTGTTTCTCAATTTTAAACAAATATTGCCCAAGTTTTCTCCCCACATCTCACTGATTGCTCTTCTTCAAGAGGGTAGATCCTTCTCATCAGCATTTAGGTGTCTATTCTGGGGCTGGACAGGCGGTTCCACAGTTAAGGTGCAGACCTGGGTTTGATTCACCAGTACCAACGTGAAGTGGCTGGAGGACCTGACATGTCCAGTCTCTCTGTATCTTTCTCCCTACCCCTCTCAAATGAATAGATAATTTTAAAAGTTTCTATTTTTCAGCATGTGTATTTTCCTCTAGGTGTTTTTCTCTCCTTTATATTGATCCAGCACACATAACTGGCCACACCTGATGATTTATACACTCTCCTAAGAGCTCCAAACACATTTTCCCGTGGAGATGGGAATATTCACTTCTGTGAGTTTTAAGCCACATTCACTACAATTTCCTCTTCATTACCACAAAAATGATTCCATTTAATCATTTTTAAATAAAATACATAATGTACCCCTCCTCCCTCTCCACTCCATCAATGGGTCACCTTTCCTCTGATCACCCACACTAGGCCCTCCTCCACAATCGTTTCTTCTTCCTCCTTATTTACTAAAAAATGATATTTATTATATTCTTTCTCCTCTTTTTCCCCATGTTCCTCTCACTACTACAACTGTTTAGCTTTTGGGATACATTCTAGACACTGTAGAGATGCATTCTAGATGCTGTAGCATTTTCATGCTCTCCATGCTACTGCCAGGTTAATTTACATACAAGTAGAATGTATCAGCCTTCCAGACCCTTCTCCCCTTCACCATGTGCACTGCATCACTTACAATCCTCCATCCCCTAAAGGAGCAGTGGGCTTCCATGAGTCCATGTTTTTTAGTCCCTTCTACCTAAAATATACCTCCCTTTATGAAAAAAATTGTATTTTCTCTGTGAATCCTTTTTCATCACCGCCACATCCACCCCAGCTCTTTGCAAAATTTCTTCCTCTCTGTGTTCCTTCAACATAGTTTTTATGATACCAGAATAAAAATCATCGTTTGTCTGACAGAACTGTTGCAAACAAATAATCCTCTCTTCTTTAGAACATAATGCCCTGCCTACCATGCAAGTGCTCTCACTAGACAGTATTGAATCAACTGCAAAATCAAGAACTCTCAGATGTGTGACACTGAATTCTACTCTCAGATGTGTGACACTGAATTCTATCATCTAACAGGTACCTGAACAACTTCTGCATCTGGACGTCAAGACAGACAGATTCCACTGGAGAAGCAGACCTTGGAGTAAGTGAAACACACACATGCACACTACAGACCACACATGGCCAAATTTCCAAACAGAACAATACTGACATTAACAAGAATAAAAAGATAGGTAAATAAATAGCAAGACGAATAAAACAACAGTCCAAAACATATGTTTTGTGCATACACTGACAGAGAAAGAAGATTAAGATAAGGCATGTGGGAAAATAATTTTGAAGTGTGTGCTGAATAAAAGCAGGAATCAAGAAGGATCTACAAGGTATAATGAGCAAAAAATGCAGGTATTCCTATTCATGTTGCAGTAAACTTCATCATTCATATCTCTGTTCCTTTTTAAAAATAAGTCTTTTCCTTAAATGTATTCAGTATTAATTTAAAAATCACGTCATGAGTTAGATATCATTGGCTGCAAACCTGGAAGTTTTCTCTGAGTTGGATACTTATAAAACTTTTTTTTTTTTCTGAGCAAACTATACCTTGCTTCCTTATGCTTGGGAATTCCAAGGATTTGTTGAGGTAAATCCTTAACTCTGACGATATAATAGCATATTTGACTTGGAAGATTTCTCAAATTAAATTTCTCCTGTAGTTATATTTTTTGATTCTGGCTTATATCTGTATAAGGATGTGATCATCTCATTGAATTATATAGAAACTTGAATTCATTTCAAGCCAGAAACCTATAGCAATTTTCTTGGGCAATTCAGCTGGCACCATGAAGAATATATTTAAGACTAGTGCTAAAAACAGACTGGGATTTATTTTCTGGTTTTAAATATTAAAAAAATGTCAGAAATTTATCTGTTGTCCCAGGCTGGCTTCAAACTCACAGAAATCCTCCTACCTCTGCCTCCTGATGGCTAGGATTAAAGATATGTGTTACCATATCCAGCCTCAACTTATGTTTTTATAAAGCTATACATCCTGAATAGAACAATGATGGTACAAGAAAAAACATAGTTCTATTTCACTTGCGAATGTAGAAGCAAAATAAAATATTAGTTAACATATTTCAGCAATGAGCAAATAGGATTGAGCGTAACATGTATGTAAGAACAGAAAAACCAAATTTCAGACTGTAGAAAAGAAATATTTGACAAAACATATATATGTATGATTTTTCTAAAGTCCACAGGAAAACAAGTAAAAAAGGGAAATTCATTAACCTGTTCAAAGACTCTGCGCAAAAATACAGCAGATATCATGTTTAATAGTCCAGCATGATCATGAGCTGGGAAGATGGAAACACTCAGAACCAGAGTCTGGATCCCAAGGCCCCATGGAAAAGCCAGAAGCTGTGACAAGCTTCTGTAATTCCAGTGTGGATGCTCTTGAAGGGAGCAATGAATGATGGGAAACACTGCCTCAGATGACTTACACATGCACACACCTACACTCACACACATGAATGAATACTCACACATGCACATATAAAAAATTGATCTCATAATGAAAAATTAAAAAGAATCACAAAGCATTCTTTCTCTAAGATCATGGAAGAACACCTTTTATTTAGTATTATTGCATAAACCTAAGATGATGTAAGAAGAAAAATAATTAACTTATAATATCAATGGTAAAATTGGTCAAAGAGGTACTGATGCCTTCAAAATATATTTGCTATGATGCACTGTGAAGGACATAACAACACTCTGTGGTTGAGAGCCTCAGTCATCTCATCAGAAAACACCAGACAAAAATTCAGTAGACTGAATGTCATAAAAAATATAAATTTCTTCCTCACAGTTCTGAGGACAGTCAAGAAACCTGGTAGAGATGTTGTCTGGTGACGGCCACTTTTTTCTTGGTAGAAGGCTGTATCTTCATGTGTCAGAAGAGGCAAGGTGCTAATTTCATACATGAGAGGAAACCTCAAACCCTTTCCCAATCACCTTTTAAAGTCCCCTACTCCAAGTACCTTTACAATGGAGTTCAGTGTCAATGAAAGAATCTGGGAGACATGAATATCCAGGCTATGGCAGAACCTAATTCTGAATAGCAAAGATAAATCATTGCTTTATCGGCTAAGAGTCTTTCTTTTTTTTTCTCCTTTGGAATAGTTTCTTCTTTATTTTCCTAAAAGATTTTCTACTAATAGCATGTGGGGAAAAGCCCATCTCAATAATGTAGAATAATTATGCGAAAAAATTGCTACAGAATATTATTTCTACTTAAATCAGAGAAAGAGGTGCTAAATTGGGTATGCAAATTAGAATTAGTATAAGGGGCCCCAAAGAAGTCATCCTAGGTCAAAAAGAAATGAGATGTTATGAAACACTAGTCAGATTTGCTCTCCTTGGTGTGATCACACTGCTTCTCAGTGGGGAAAGTAGGTTTAGGCAGACATTTTAGGTAAGACAGGTGTACTTGTGCAAGACTGTAAAACACTTCATTTCTCTTCAAATAAGAAAATATGTGTTTTCTACCAATGAGAAAATTATATATGTATATATTTACTATCAAATATATATTTTTTGGTTTTTCAAGGTAGGGTCTCCCTCTAGCCCAGGCTGACCTGGAATTCACTATGTAGTCTCAGGGTGGCCTCGAACTCACAGTGATTCCCCTACCCCTGCCTCCTGAGTGCTGGGATTAAATGTGTGTACCACCAAGCCTGGCCCTATCCAATATTTTTAGGAAAAGTTGACATTTGTTTAATCTCATCTATTATATTCATGTTCATGGATGCCTTCACTGAAAATCCATCAGCCTTCCCTCAGAAGACACCTAAAAATAAAAAAAAATATTAAATCCATCCATGTTTCCATTCCCCTCCCCAGTATTCATAAAGCTTATTTTTGGCCTAAATTATAAATGTGGCAATACTTCTCACCAGTAACACTCCTGAAAGCACTGTGATTCCTCAGTTTTAAATATACAATTGAGAACTGAATGTGGTTAAATTAATAGCTAATGAAATATTAAAATTTCACTGTATATCTACCTTAAAGAAGCAGTGACATGAATCACTTATGGGAGTATTTCCAATATTGGTACTTCAGACTACCACACAGTGACATAGTCGCATCTTATGATTTCTTATGGCATCCACGCAGAGATTAGATGACATGATCTAAAATTCTGAGTCCTGCAAATTTCATAAAATAAAAGATCTCAAAGGGAAAGAAGTCTCAAATTGAGAAACACCACTGATCAGATTCCAAGTCTATCGGTAGCATTACTTCAGATTAAGAGCAGAACATAGCAGATTGGAGCTATTGTCCCCTCAGGGAAGAGAAACCAGGAAGCGGGCAATGTGGAGGCAATGGTAACATCAGAACTAGAATTTCTATCATTCTGCTCTACACTCTCAGCCCATTGCTTCCAATAAGTTGCCCTCATGGCCCAAATTGTCTACTGAGGCTCTGAACATCAGGAAGAAGAAAGCAAAGCAGAAAGGCCATCTGTAGATGAGGCTATCCTTTTAAAAATAGCACAGTGGGTTTGGGACTTGGTTCAACAGTTAAAGGCTCATGCCTACAAAACCTTAACTGTGTAAAACACCAAATGTGCAAAGTGGTGTATGCATCTGGGGGTCATTTGCAGTAACAAGAGGACCTGGTGCATCCTGTGCCTTTATCTCTTCTTCTCTTTAGAATAAATAAAAATTTAAAAAATAAAGACATGTGTAAATAAAGAGTAAGGAAATAAAATATTTACTTTCTTAATGCTAATTGAATCTCCAACAAAACCCAAAATACATTTGCTTTCAGGGTTTAGTATTCAAATTTCACACATGTCCAAGAGATGATGAGCCTCAAATGAAGAGGCTGAATGATGCGTTATTGGCTGATCTAGTTATGTGACTTGTAATGGAAATAAAGAGTAAAAATAATAATTATTAATAACTAGCAGTGTACATACACCAACCACTTTCATTGCATGCCATGGGTCTGAGAACTACATCAAGGTTCAAGGGAAACAACAAATGTCCTGTTTTCAAGTCTGGGAATAAGCACAGAAGGCAGTTAGATCGATACTACCTACAGCCTCAAACAGAAGTTTATTTATGTAAAGGGTCGAGGTGAGTTCAGATCTACAGATGACAAAGTTACCAAGAATAAGCAATTCATTTGTGCTCAGTCCAAAACATAACATCTAAACCACACTCTCCAAGGCTCAGGAAAACTCACAGAAGAGTGGGCGGAAAGAATGTAAGAGCGGAAAGACGAAAAGCAGGGCTGCAGAAGAAACTGTCTTCGGAATATGACAAATAGATTACACTCATCAACCGGGAGCAGATGGGGCTTCCTTTACATGACTGAGCCTGTCAATCTCCCACCATGCATGTAGGAGGGATCATGAGACCCTGTACCTACCAGGGTAAATAGTTGAAACTGAGGATTGCTGGGAGAGGGGGAGTCATGTCCTTTAATGGTGTAACCACTGGGGGATTTTCCATTTGCCAGTAAATACTTCCCACCCATGATTCTGCAAGTGATCTTAATTTAAATCAGCAGGTCAACGAAATAAAATAAAATCAACAAGGGCATAGAAGTATGATGTGGGAAGGGAAGAAGGGTTTAGGTGGGAGGGAAAGGGACAAGGTAAATGTAGAACCAAAATGTATATATGTATGAAACCATCAAAAATTTAAAGATTACTTACGTAGCAAACACTCCATTAGCAAAACTCGGGTTATATCTGTGTGGTATTATCTAGATTATGTACCTAAAAGGGGGAAGACGCATGCTTACTGCAGGTAGCATGGGCTGGGGTTCCATGTATGAGGAGGAGAGAGCAAGCTGAGCACCAGCAAGCATTTCTCTCCCCTTACTTCCTCACTGTGGATTCAATGCACCCAGCTGCTTCACGCTCTTGCTGCCTGACCTTGATGAACTGAATCCTCAAACAGTAAGCTAAAATAAAACCTTCTTTCCTAAAAATCAGTAACTATACTCTGGTTTCTCTTCAGACCGTATAAATCTTTCGCCTTTTACTAAAAATCAGTAACTAAGTAAGATTTCCAAGCCCAAAGGACTTGGAAAATTTTTAAAATGAAAAACAACTGGAGAATAGGTGTTGGGATAGGAAATTAGCAGTTCCTACCATCCCTCTAAGAACACAATGGTCCTCGTTTTCATTTTTTCGCAAACTACTCCATGAAAACACTTAAAAGTATAAAAGTTTTGCCAGTGAAGACTTTCACACCCACCCATCTCCATCTGCCGGTTTCCACCCACCACAAAACACTTTATTCATTTTTTATATCTCCTTGTTTCTTTAAGGAAAACATATGCAAAAAAAAAACTTATCCTCACCTTCCCCCTGAGTTATTTCCAGATCAGTACATACAGCCCACTCTCCACTGTGCTCCTTCCAACTGTCTTTATAGCTGCATAGTATTCCATGTCTGGATCTATCAGGGTTAATTTGACCAATTCCTTTTTAAATACATGATTTTCATTTGAGCCTTTGTTTTACCACACTGTGTATAATGAGTCTGTAGACAGAGTTTCAGAAGCTGCATTTCCTGAACAAAAGGCATATTTATAATTTTTACAGGTATCACCAACTTGTCCTTCATGGATGTTAGAATGATTGAAGTCTGACAAGCAACATTTGAACATGCCTGTTTCTCACGGCTTTTCCTACAAAGTAAGAGTCAGGTTAGCAGATCTATTCTCTGAATGTTCCTTGTTAGCCTCTAGTCGTATCCTATGATAGCTCATATTCTCTGTATGCAAAGACAGAGATTCCAAGCTGGACATCAATATGATAAAATATATGCACAGACACAAACACATCTAAGCATATTATAGATGTAACTGAATATAGATGTGAAAGTCATCAATCCATTAGGGCTGCCTTTCCAAGTGGATGCTGAAACCACTTCTTCAGCACACGTCCTAGCTTTAAGAGAGCTGGCAACAATCAGAAGACTCTTAACACCCACTGGTCCACCTTCCCTCTCATATTTGGCCCCTGTTTATCAGCTATCTTCTTTACTGCACATATCAATTATTTTAGTGCTTGTGTGTTGTATACATTTATACATGCCTTTGCAGCACCCCATGTGTTCGTCTGAGGCACCAGAGCAGAATGTCAGGTACCCAGCTCCAGAGCAGAATATCAAGTATCCAGTTCCCTCGCTTTTCTGCCCACTCTCATGTTGACCCAGAGTCTTTTTCCTGATGCCTGAGTTCCCTGTTTTTCAACAGCCAGGGTGATTCCCTGGTGTCTGCTCCCATTTGTCAACACTGATGCTACAGGGACACAAGATCATGTCCAGCTGTTGTATGTGGGACGCTGTGATTGAACTGGGGAGGTTTTAGGCCCTCTCGGGTCCTCACGCTTATGCAGGAAGTGCTTAACCACTGAGCCATCTCTCCAGGCCATATCAGGTTTTGCTAACAGTTTCCTTAAATGTTCCCTCTGTCCTTTCTGCAGCTCCAATTCCTCACAAATATTCTCTGTTTTCACCAAGGTCCTATCTCCAACTGCTGAATCCTGAGTACTTACACTGGAGACATTTACTCTATGTGACCCATACAAGCACAGCCTCACCTCCAAAACTGGATTAGGAGAGATGCTTATGCCACCTCTGTAACTCACCTGAGGGGACAGGTGCTAACGCATTCTCCTTATAACCTCAGTGCGACTGCAGCAGCTTTGACATCAAGATGCTCAGGGGCTCCTGCGGGAGGCTGTCCTGCCACCCCCCTAAGTCATGCTCCCAGAAGAGGGATACTACTGGTCACATGTCATTTATGTGGTTTTTAATATTCATTTCAATCCACTCCCCCAACTAATGATGCACAGTGACTAATTTTAACTGGCTTCTTGGATAAAAGTTCTCCAGCTAAGTTGATGCCATCTTTTGAAACACAGATGAAAAGAGTGACCATACCAGTTAGGTGGCCACAGATGACACTGAAGGGTCAGGCATCCTCCTGTCTTCAGAAAGATGGCAAGAGCCTTCTTATTGCTACAATAGTGTGCCCCAAAAGTGGCCTAATTTGTTATTTTTTTTAATTCAAAACATGAATAGTATGTTGTCTTTTTGCATTATTACACTGACATGTGCAATAAGTGTTAAAAGTTATTTTAGATGTGTCTTATCAGCCTTTTATTTTCTCATAATTATATCTACACTGAATTCTATGTGAAAAACCAGATGATCCAACATAACAAGAGGATAAAGATTAAAACCTAAATATCAATGAAGCATTTGGAACCACAGTCATTCACTTTCATTCTCCTGTTTTTCTATGTATAATATAATTTTTAAACACACCCAATTAAATAATTATATGTACTATTATCAAATTTTCTGATTTGGATAATGATGCACTGTAGCTGTACAAAGGAAATGTCCTTGTTCTTATCATACATGAACTGAATTATTCAAGGGTCAAAGGGTATCATGTCTTCATAATGATTCAGGAAAAATTCTACTGATTAATAATATAATCAATAGACTGATGAAACAGATATGAAAATTCAAAAGCAATCAATGAATATGTATAAATAGACCTTTGCTTGCTTTTATCTGATAGGTTGTATCTAATAATGAAATTATACCAAAATAAAAAGTTACAAAAATTCAGTTATTCACCTTAATATCCTTATGCATGTAAAAACATGCACACACATATATATATAATATACATACATGTTCGTATTGAGTGAAGTAGTTTCATAACAAATCGTACAAACCCTACTATGAGCTCGTATCACCTCTGCTGATCAGCTTTTTTCTTGCCAGAATACAATTACTATGAATTTGATAGGTGTGCTATGTACTGGCCAACTACAAATAACAAGCTAGCCAGCTTCCTCACTGGACCCGGGTCGCTCACCTACAAAAGGACATCAAGTATTTGAAACCACAGTGACCTTCGATGAACTGCACCTGTGACAAAACCAGTGAATTTAGAAGAATACATGACTAATTACAGGCCTCTCGTTACTTATTAAATAGGTCCCAGGTGACCCCAGGGAGCTAATGCTCACTCTTACATACCCAACTTACACCAGCAAGTGACTTGGGCACTGCAAACAAAAGGAGATCAGAACCAGTATGTTCCTCCCAGGTTGTCTGTAGATGTCTCTGTGTCTGGCTTGTCGTGCCTGTAAACTCAGCAGCCAGCTGATCTAGGGGCCTAATAGCTACAATAGTTGTCTGAAATCTTCACTTTTCTCTATCATCATGAACACATTGAAATACATAGGTTCAAACTCATTAACCACAAAATATAACCTGTCACTGATCTGCATGAGGGACTAAGCTAAGCATTTCAAATTTCAAAATTACAGCATTGGTGAATTAGATTTTTTTTCATTGTAGAATTGAACAGTTTCACAGAATCAAGCAAAAATAACAGTAACCTAAGTACTTTTAACAGCAAGTAAAAAATAAAAAGACATCAAGAAATGGCTTATCTGACAATTTCAGATGGTTTACACACCGGCCTGCTTAATGATTAGCCAGCTTTCACAGACGGGCATTGGGAAGGCATACAACAAGCTGAGCAGAATAGCATACTTCAACAGCATGCTGCGAGTGAGGTCACCTGCAACTGGAGCTTAGTTTTTCACAGACTGAAACTAAGAACTCTGACTTGACTGGGCATCTCTATGTATGTTGTCACATTCCAGTGAGAATATATTTCATATATCTATGTGGAAAAGAAAACCAATGAAGTCACATGCCTACTATCTGTCTTAGTCAACTTCTTCTTGTTGGGACAAAATACCTAACAAAAAACAGTTTAGTTGAGGCCACTGGTCATACCCAGCACAGTGCTGGGTAAATGCTGCGGATCAGCCAGCTCTCCCCACTTTGTCCAGCCCAGGACCCCAGTCCATGGAATGGTACCACTGATAAAGTGGGACTTCCTACCTTAAATCACCCAATCAAGACAATTCCTCACAGGTGAACCTAGGTCCTGGCAAAGTGAAAATATAAACCATCACACTATCAAGTCAGGATATGCTAGAAACAAACTGCCTGGGCAAACATCACAACCTCCAATCCTGAATGTTCTACTGAAACCATACTTCTTTCTGCCCTTCTCTTACACACTTACACACTCGGTTTTCCTAGCAAACCTTTCTCACAGTGTTGAGTTTATGATCTGTGGCATCTCTTACAAAAGAGATGCCGCAGAGGATAAACAGCCAAGAGGTGGAAAGTTCTAAAATTCTCCCAAGTTCAAACAGATACACTTCTTGGATAAATTTCATTGTAAATATAACACAGTTGTAGAAAATCTAGATGTCAGGAAATGAAAGAATTGTCCATGATTCATAAGACTATGAATGATAAATATGCTACACTTTTGATGAATTTTGTAATTTGATAAAATTATAGTATATTCAACCACAAGTTCTTTGTATTTCTTATGTATAGAAAAAAATCATGCCAGCATGATAAACATATATTATGTTCATGTAGGTGATATTTTAAAATAAATGTTAATATATGTATATATAATGTTAAGTATTATATGTATATCAAATATTTATACAAGTATTAACTACTATATAGTATATGATACAATATGATATTATGTAATACATACAAAAGAAAAATGGCTACTATAAATATATACATTAACATGCCCATCACCTCACTAAACTCATTTTCCCACTGGCAATAAGAGATAAAATTTACTCATTTAGCAAAAATCCTGAATATAATCTGTTGAAGACATGCTAAATGAAATGTCATAAGCAGGAATAAAAATCTTACACATTGTCACTAACATGTGAAGTTTAAAAAACATAGACTATAACGATAATTGAAGAACTGTCTTCCTTGATCACGCTCTACCTTATTTATTGAGACAGGGTTGCTCACTTGAGTTCAGAGTTCACTGACTGGGCTAGTCTAGCTCGTTAGCTTGCAAGATCCTGTCTCCCACAGGATGCCACTCTCACCCAATTCCCATCTGTCCACTAATATTTTAACTTTGTTTCTGTGATAATTAATGGTCACTAGTTAATGAATAAGATAATTTAAAGAGATAGTGACTAGTCTCTAAGTGCCCTGTCTGACCTGCTCCTCCCACATTAAGCAAACATTTTATTTAATTCACGTGTCTTTATGCAAACACAAATACGGGCATATTCTTATCAATTCCCATTATTCTAAAAAGGAGCATGTTATTGATCGGTATATCATAAAGGTCTTTGCTACATCAAAACAGAGTTTTTTCACGCTTTGACTTTTCTCCCAACTCCCCACAAGCCACAAACATTTCACTGTATAAAACAGCACACTATTTATTCAACCCAGTCCCCTACTGATGAACGCTTATGCTCGTTCTAAGATAAGATTTTCTAAGCAACACTGAGATGACTTGACTGATACATATGTCATTCTGTACAGCACACATGTGCATAAAAGATAAATCATTCGAAGAGAGTTGCTGGGTCAAAAGCTAAATGCATTTATAGTCTGGTAGACATTATTGAATTACCCTGAATCAGAGCTAATGGCACTTTCCCCAGCAATGTATGCCTAAGGCCTGTTTACCCAGCCTTCCCATTAGAAGGTGTGGCCAAGCCTTTAGATTGGTGATACTCTAAAGGTAAGAAATGTTAGCATTGACATACTACTACAAACAGGTTCAGTTTTCCTTTTTATAGCTAAAGACTTTCTGTGCTTTCCACTTTAATTGGATTGCTGAATTCTGACACTTACATTTCAGAGACCATCATGCCACAGTAGAAGTAACTAGGGCACTTAAACAATGAAAAGGTTGGGCTGGAGAGATTGCTCAGTGGTTAAGGCACTTGCCTCCAGTGCCTAAAGCCCCAGGTTCAATTCCCCAGGACCCACATAAGCCAGACCCACAAGGTGGTGGCCCTGGTGCTCGCTCTCTCTCTTTCTCTTTCTCTCTCTCTCTCCTTGAAAATGAATAAAATATTTTTTAAAAAAGAATGAAAAGGTTAAGTGAAAAAAAATAGAATCCCACTCAATCTAACATCTTCATCTTCTACAGCCAGCATTAGATATGGAAACAAGCTAATTTTTAATAACCTAAATAATTAAATTTTAAATTCTGCATAATAATTTATCGTCACTCTAGAGGGACTTTTAGGATCACTTCCTGGAGTAAAGCTGATATCTGGATTTCAGCAATTTCTGTTACTATTTTCTGCTTGAGTTAAGTACAGTTAAATCCATCTGTGTTTGCAGATGACCTCGTGCCCTATGTGCCAGTGGTTCTGAATGTGCCCCTAGTTCTGGGTGCATATATACACAGGTTGGGATCAGAAACTAGATTCTTTATAAGTTGCAGTATGTGTTTTGTGGGTAAAGACATCTAAAGTATTCTAAAGACATCTAAAGATATCTTAATCACTTATAATTTCTTATTTCAAATTTTATAATTTTACACCATTATGAAAGGAGCCATTATTTTAAAACAAGAAATATCAATAATTTTCAAGATGGTCTATGCAAAGAATGGAATTTGCAGCCACACCAAGAGAATCAATTACTTTTTGTAGAGTTACGGATAAAAGTCTCATTCTGGTTATTCTAACAATAGTATAGTGATATTAGGAATCAATTTGTATCCCTATGGCTGGCAATATGGGGACTCTGGACTCTCTGATGTGATTCACAATTGCACAGGCACCTGCACACAGAGAAGTAACAAGATGCAAACGAATTCAAACCAATCCAACTTATAAGTACTTATATACACTTTTGCTAATAACAAAGTCATCAAAAAATTGGAGTATAGATGAATGGTATATAAAATAAATTCCACCCCTAATCATACTACCACTTTCCAGAGCAAGAGCATTTAGACATGTGTCCTGTCTTTTCCCCCTTTATTTTTTGCACATGCATACACATACATCTTAAATTACTGATAAATTTTTTAAATTCAAGTTTGCTTTTTAACTGAATCTATCATGAACCTTCTCCCTTTGGACATCTGGCCTTACTGTGACTGTTTGGATACTGTGGAGTAGTCGTATGTATGCCAATGAACACGATTCTTTCTCATGACCCTCAAAGAGTTAAATCTGTCACACATTTTCACAACAGTGTGAAATCATTTTTACTTGAGTATAACTAACACTTATCAATCTACTAAGAGATAATTTCCTATAAACATAATCATACAGTTACCAAGAATGCAGTAATGATATTACACTACAGAACACACCTAGGAAAGAATTTCACCATATAATCTGTGTCTGGAGATTTTCAGATGTCAAAGCCATTGCTGGACATTCTCAAGAGCTACTTTGGGTGTCTTTTAACCGCATTAACATTATTGTGATAAATACAGGCTTCCCATAGCATTGTATAAAATAATACTGATGGACTGGTCTGATGTGTCCTTTACTAGAACCAGAATATTGTCAGTAACATAACTCATTGATTACTGCACATTTCCCAGGCTTTATTTGTACTCATGTGTTTGCATACGCACACATGCGTTTAGCTCCTTACAATGTGATGTTGTGTAGGTTTTCATGACACAGAACATCACCACAGGGATGCCTCATGTCCCAGGTCCTAACCAGTCCACCCTCCCCCTATGCCTACACTTGGGTTAACATGTAGCAGTCACAAACATGTTGCCCATATCTAAAGTTTGGGTCATTTCAAAACTGTCGATAAATGGGAACAGAAAAACTACAATCTTTTAGAACAGGATTTTTGACTCAGCATACTAAAGAGTTACCCAGGTTGTATGTTACAAGAGTTCATGATTTTTGCATGTATATGTGGTGTGCGTGCACATGTGTATGGGTGTGGATGTATGCACATTTGCTTGAGGGTGCATGTACAAGCAAATGTGTGAAGGCTGGAGGTTGACATTGCATATGTTCCTCAATAACTTTCCATCTTAAGTATTGACACAGTATTTCTCACTGAACCCCCAAAGCTCACTGATTCGGCTAGTCTAACTCGCCAGCTTGCCTCAGGGATCTGCCCGTCTCTGCCTTCTGAGCACTAGAATTTACAGGCATGCACCTCTACATCTAGGCATTTATGTGGGTGGTAAAATCTGAACTAGGGTATATATACATATATATATATATATTTGCATATTGCGTTATAAGCACTTTAACTGACTGAGCAATTGCCCTAGCCCAAAGAGATCATTACTTTTTATTGCTGAGTAGTATTTTATGTAACAATGTAATGTCCTTGAAGGACATCTGAACTGTTTTCAGTTGGGGATATTACAAAGAAAGCTACCATGACCATTTGTGTACAAATGTTTAGTATCAGAAGTACTTGTCATTTTTTTCTGGCATATAGGCTTAATAAAACTATTGTGTCATATCATAATTATAAGTTATAACTTTTTCAAGAAAGTGTCAATTATTTCCCAGTTTTCTACCATCTCACATTCCCATCAACAATGTACCAGTGCACTGGCTTCTGCACACCCTGGCTAACACCTGATGCTCAGGTTTCAACTGCAGCTATCTTGGAAGGTAGGAAGGTGGACCTCATTGAGTTGAAGTCTGTATTTCCTTAATGACTAATGAGGTTATCTTCGGTGCCATATATATAGCCTCATTGTCAAATCATCTGTGTGTAGCTTACCAACTGTTTTGTGGTTTCCTTGAATATTTTTTAGTATTCTATTTTACAGTTTCATTTTTTTTTTTCTGAAATGGGGTTTCGTAGTGAACTCCAAGCTACCCTTGAAGTCATGACCCGGGCCTCAGCATTGTGAACACTAGAATTACAAGAGTACTTTATACCACAACTAGCAATCATTTTATTTTTAAATGTATGTCACTGTATATTTTTGAAATAGTTGTCTTGGCTGTGACAATACACATGTGTGACTTATCACATCCAGGGTATCAACAGTTCCTACTTCACTTGAAATATGGACATGATTTAACTATTCTGGTTCTTTTCCTTTCCCCTGCTTTAAGTAGAATTGTGATGAATATTGAATAGTAATATAATGTAGTTTGAACTGACAACATGATTTACAAAATTCACAAGACAAAGAAATTCTTGTACTTATATGACTGTTTTTCTATTGCTGTTTGATTTCTTTCCTCTAAGACTTTACTTTTAGCAATTAAAAATAATGTACCTGGACTGGAGAGGTTACTCAGTGGTTAAGGTTTTCACCTGCAAAGTCTAGGGACCTGGGTTCAATATTCCAATACCCATGAAAGTCAGATGCACAAAATAGTCCACGTGTCTGGAGGTCACTTGCAGGGGCTAGAGACCCTGGCATACCCATTCTCTCTCCTTATCTGCCTCTTTCTCAAATTCAAATGTATAAGTAAAGAAAGAAAGAACATATAAAAAAATAATGCACCACCACCATCTAGCCTCCCTGCTTTCTGACTCTTACCCGCTCCCATTGGAAGTAGTTTCCCTTACAGTGAACTTTTTTTGTGCTCTTTTATGACTTATTTTGACACAAAGACCCCTAAGCTCACAACATTAAAGCAGCCTTAATACTCACCCACCACAGCTCAGGGAACTGAGTGGAAGAGGGGGCGGGAAGATTGTGAGAGCCATGGTACCCCTCAGTAACAACATACTAGGGCCATGAGAACCTGGCTGAATACTAGGCTATCCATGGTCCCCTGTCACAAGGACTGATCCAGATGACCCATGGAGGAGGAGGATATCCAGCTGATTGGGGTGGGGGAGGGGAGGCATCAGAGAATTGGGGATAACAACTCATTGTTTGCCCACTGTATAATGAAACTCATTATGGACAATAAATATATATTTAAAAAAACAAGTTTAAATTAATATTGTTTCCAAGTTTCTCAGATTCTTATAGGTTTGTGTCTTTCACCAGATTTGGGGAGTTTTAAACCATGATTATCTTGGAACTCTTTTGAGACTACAGTGATATAAATCTTAGATACTTTGTTAACCGTGTGGAATGCAGGTGTGAGCAGGTCTCTTCTCCTTAATGAATATGTACAACATGTCACTGTGTTGTTGCAGTTGCTTTGATGCCACAACCAAATCCCCTCCCCTTAGCACTATTCAGGGTTCCCCCCCCCCCCCCCCCCCCCCCCCCCCCCCCCCCCCCCCCCCCCCCCCCCCCCCCGCTGCCTTGTGCATCAAGGTCATTGTGCTCCACAGAGGACAGAGAGAGGTGAATGTGTGTCATCACTGTGAGTGACTCTGTTTTAAAATACAAGTTCACTCTGTCACACCTTTGTCCAAAACTTTATAATGGTTTCAAATTTCATTCAGAGAAAAGCCAATCCCTAAACCTGGTTGAAAACCCCAACACAGTTTGTTCCTGACGTACAGTGTAACTCTCTGACCTCCCTTTCCTATCATGGGGCCCATTTCCATTTGCTCTGCCCCAGACAATGGGGCTCTGCTGCTCGTCCAAACATCCCAAAAGTTGGAGTTCGGGGTGTGCCTCAGAGCTCAGAAGCAGAATACATGCCTAACACATGCACACGTGAGCAGGTGTTCCCATCCCTGGTTCAAAACAACAACAAAGACAAAAAATAAACACAGCTTCATGCTTATTCATTGTTCCTTCAGAGAGCCCCAGGCCCCATCCCTACTCACCCCCATCCCACCTTTAAATCTCTGCTCAAATATCAGCCTATCACGGATGGCTTCCCTGACCACCATAAAAGAACCCCTCTGCCTCTCTGCTTCTGCTTGTCACAAACACACTGCTCCCCACAGTAGGTCCTGTCATTTGCTAAGCCAGTGATGTCTCTGACACACTAGAGTGAAGACACCCAGTAGAAGCTCAAGAAAATTGTGCTGTTCAGAAGCCCCTCTCCTCTCTCATAAGCTAAATCAGAGATGAGAAGAAAGAGTTCAGAGGGGATGAGGGGATTAAGGAAGGGTAAGATGGGACATATATGATCAAAATGAAAATATGTATGAAAAATTAAATTAGCTATGATGTGAAAAACAAACGAAACACAGATTTCACATCCCATTCCCAGACCCAGACCTTTCTGAGGGTGGTTAGAATGGTTATGCCAAGCTGCTTCTTGGGAAAGAACATACAAAAAAGAAATTGCTCTAGAGCTTATAAGAAGCAGTAAGAAATGGGAGAGTTCCCAGCCAAGTAAGCACTCTGGGGCAGTGTATTCTCTTCAACCAATCCTCATAAAGTGTGGACTAATGAACACAGTTCCATCTTATTGGGTTCATTAGGCTAGAATGAACTTGATAATGACAAAGGGTTATGGCCACAGATGAATGTCTGGTAGTACAGGATAATTAGTACAGTGTCTCATTTTAAAAGACAAGAGCTATTCTCCAGATGGCCTGTGTACCCAAGTTTCATAAAACAGATTATAATGAAAGACAAAACAAACACAGTGTTTTCAATATGATAAACACTGATCCAAACACGTATTAATTCATGAAATCCATACCCCAACCTTTCAAAAATGTAATATCAGTCTCTTCTTTTTATATAGGTGAAAACTGATGTAAGAGAGGTTAAGTCACTGGCCTAATGTGACATAAGAAGTAACCAACAGGGCTAGGATTCAAATCCAGGAATCTTAGAATCTTTAACTACTCAGGACTGCAAAAACAAAAACCTAAACCAGCTTCTCTCCTACATGACAAGAATGAATATTATTCATGAGCAAATAACATAACAGACAAGACCTTAATTCCAATTTGAAGCAGACTCTAAGCAGTCATATTTGTACTCACTTTTAAATGGGTACCATTAAGTATGAGCAGTATATATAGATTCTTGAAAGTAACATATTCTCTAATGTTATATATGAACACTGGCACTAAACACAGGAATTTAGAGTGCAAGCAAAGCTATTAGTAATGGAGAAGTTAGTTCTGGTTTGCCACAACATCAGGTTCTAAATGGTTATTGTGAGATCGTCCATGTAGCAAAGGTAACAGAGCTGCTCCTTCAGGAGCACAGTTTAGTTGGAGTCTACAAAATTGCCTGTGTTTGACCATTCTGACCTTTAAGTATGGCGATTTGAAATGTCTTAACCTAGCAAATTCAGGTCCTCTCTATTTTCTTCTTTTCCAAATCAGTCTTTTTGATTCATGGTTTTTATGTTTACATAAAGCTAGAGTTTAAAGGTCACCTCAATTCTCTGGACAGTGTGTGTCCTTTTAATATAATATGCCTCTTTGCTTCTTCCAGGCCAAAAAGTGGAAAACTTTTAAATTTCATTTGCTAAAGCAAGTTTAAGAGACAATGTGCTTTTTTTTCATCCAAACTTTATAAATCTAAAGTGACTTCATGTAAATCTACAGATATTCTCCCTATCCAAGTAAGTAAGGGGGGGGGGAACCCTTAGACCTTGAATGAAACGATTGACTCCAAAATTATACTTTCAATTGTTTCCCCAATTACCTGTGTTTTAAGCTTAGTATATGTGTGGTTTTTAATTATTATTAATTTTTTTTTTGTGTGTGTGTGTTCACATGTAAGCATGCCAGAGTCTCTTGCTGCTGCAAATGAATGCCTGATGGGCTTCACATGGGTGGTTGGGAAATTGAACCTGGGTCAGCAGGCTTTGCAAATAAGCACCTTAAACCACTAAGCCATCTCCTAGGCCCATATTACATGTTTGCTGTGAACATCCAATTATAACTACTTGAATAAGTCATCTGAGAAAAATTCTACACTTGCCATTCATTCCAAGACTCAGTAAGATTTTCTATTTGTCCTAACAACAAATAAAATAATCCATTCCATTGGCATCTCTAACTAGAGGTCTCAGATATAACAATATGAGCACATAGAAGAACTCAAAAGTCCATGGGATGGGTGCCTAGGCTCCCCACAGAGCCTAAGTAAAAAAATGACATTGGTTCTTGAGGAACTAACTCCATGGTTGTCTGATTGCCTGAAAGCATAGTGATTAAGACTCCAGTGCCATCCTATTACTAAAAGATTAAGATGTGAAAGATGTCAGAAATCAAAGACCCACCAAGAAATCAGACACAATATTTGGTTTCCAAAAGGCAGACATTAATCTCACTCTGCAGACCAAATCCAGCAAGTGGGTTTTCCTGGCTCGCCCAGAGTCTTGGTTTGAGCAAACCATGTTTTCCTGCTCAGCCTCCACTCCTGAGGTTCAGTGGGTCAGGAGAAGCTGAGGCATCAGTCACACACACTGAGTCTTCTCTCAGGTGGACCCCATGTTCTGTACCCCAGAGTTCGTGAGAGTCTTAGTGGACACACAATCTCTAATCGTGGAGGACATCAGCAAGTTTTAATATTTTCATGGCCCAAGATACTGAACATTTCTTCAAGGTTCCAATTTTTTAAATTATATCTTTATTATCCATATTTAGATGCACTGAATGAGCAAATGATGTGTTGGTGTCCTCAATTCCCCAATTTCCCTCTTCCCTGTCCCCAATCAGCTGAGTATCTTCCTCTGTGGGCAAACTGGATCAGTCCATGGGGTAGGGGGTTATGGATAGCCTAGGAGTCAACCCAGTTCCACCTCCCCTTTGTATGCTGTTATTGACAGGGCCATGTCACTGGAAATTCTCCTCCACCGTGGCGTGGTGCTTGCAATCTTTCCGCCCCCTCTTCCCCTCAGTTCCCTGAGTCATTGTTTGGTGAGTATTAAAGCTGCTTTATTGTTGAGGTCTTAGAGGTCTCTACTTCTGCTTTAGGTTGTATTGAAGATCGTTGGTGTCTGTCTCGCTGGCTCATCCTGGGGTGACTGACAGGCTGTGTTTATAGGTCTCTTGTTTATACCACCACTCTCTGCGGGGTTCCATATGGATCCTCCACTATAGGTCTGGGGTGGCTCATCTCTTGCCAGGATGTCCGCCATTGGCCTGTGGCTCATTGGTAGGGTTGGAAAGACCACAGCTCTCTCACTGCCTTCTGAAATGTTCCAATTTTTAAATCAAATTGATGCAAAAAGATACAGACTATGAATCAGAAATACCTAAAAGCCTGGCATAATTCAACCTCACACTATGTCTATCCAAATGTACTAAAAGTTCTAGTGGAGTGGCCAGCCCATACGAAGCACTGACTGTGTGTACCCAATCCAGTACTTTGGGAGTACTAGATTATTTAATCTTCAAAAGACTCCTCTCCAGTAGATTTGTTATTACTGTTTTGAACATTTTAGTCTTCCTTGGAGGCACCTACAGTGTTCAAGGTAGGTTCTGAACTGGAAAGCTGATTTTCAGAGTCCATGACCTTACATGTGCACCTTACAAAAGAACAGTTATGGAGGTCAGGAACTAACTACACAGCATAAAGTGAAGAGATGGTGATAAGTGAACTTTCTAACCTCACTGGCTCCCCACCCAACATCCATCCACCAGATAACAGCCTTGCTTCCTTTTGACGGCATGTCCTGTTAGCTCAGTGAGATATAAACATGCTGATGCCTGCATCTTCACAGAGCACACTCAGCTTAAAAAAGGATGAGCTCAGAGCAAGAACTGAGCCCTTCACATGCTTCACTGACAAAGCCTGCTGCACTTGCTCTCGTTCAAACTCATGTGTTTCTCATCTCAGAAAAATACATGTGTGGGTCCAGGTAACAAGAAGATGTCTGGAATTATTTCTCCTTCCCTACTATAGAAAAGTCCCCATGAAAATTTTCCAAGAATGGAAAATCCTGAGGACAATTTCCATTGTCCCCATTTTCTTATAGACTTTACATTATTTCCATTTTCTCAATAAAGAAAAACAAAGAATAAAAATATTATCCAGCAATGAAAAATCAGTAAAGGAGAAAAAGGGGGAGTAAAATACTGGAATTATGTTTGTTTGGTTATTTATATTCAAGCACTCATAAGGTAGACCCAGTAGGCTTCAAATCCTCGATCCTCCTGTCTCTACCTCCTGAGTGC
Organism: Zapus hudsonius; assembly: GCA_004024765.1. NCBI lineage: Eukaryota > Metazoa > Chordata > Mammalia > Rodentia > Dipodidae > Zapus > Zapus hudsonius. The sequence continues at coordinate 41,563 of PVHP010005420.1, forward strand.
ACAGATTACAGCTGTGTACCACCACTCTCCTGGCTCAGGTGTGTACCACCACTCTTAGCTACAGGTGTGTACCACCACTCCACACTACAGGTGTGTACCACCACTCCTGGCTAGTTTGGATCTTAACTGTCCCCAAAGGTCTAGGTGTTTTGACTTAGTCCCCAACTTGCCATTATGGGGAGCTGAGGAAATGTTTAAGAGACTGAGATTTCCTCAGGAAATCTGAATAGGCACCTGGTTTCAAGAGCTAGGCTTGGAGGACACTGCCTGAGCACTGGGTTGGAATATGGCTTTACTTCCCCCATTGCCTCACAGGAACCTGTTCCATTGAAAATATCAATAGAAGACCTCATGTTCAAGGCATGAAGACAGACAGCACCTCTCGGTAGTGAAAGGACTATTAATGTTGGTATATACAATTTACACATCACATTGCCTCCATGTTTCCAGTCAGTGAGGACATTAGTAAGTTCTGCCACACAGAAAGATTCCACTATTATGGAGACAATATTCTACTGATTAAACAAAAAGAGAATCTTTTCTGGGGGTTGGAGGGATGCATCAGCAGTTAAGGCGCTTGCCTGCAAACCCTAATAACCCAGGTTCAATTCCTCAATACCCACATAAAGCCAGATTCCCAAAGTACACATGCATCTGGAGTTCATTTTGGAATTGGCCTTGACACACCCATTCTCTTTCTCTTTCTCTTTCTCTTTCTCTTTCTCTCTTTTCTTTCTCTCTCTCCTTTCAAATAAATGAATAAAATATTTTTTAAAAGATATTTTCTTCATTGTGGCAAAACTAGTTATAAATGTTCCCCTCTGTGTGTCCACACTTCTTGACAATATATCTTTGCAGGTCATGTCATAAATATTTGGCATTTATTTCACCACTGTATGAATGACTTGCTCTGGCATAAAAATATGGCAGAGGTGTCATATGACAATTTTGTTCTTAGAACCCTAAAGTTCCTAGAACTTTAAGGCTAGACTAGAACAGGCTAGACTAGTCTGCTGAAGAACAAGAACCCACATGGGCCACATGTAAGTCAATCATCCCACCCAGCTGGCATCTCAGCCATAAAAGGCAGTTGTATGGCAGAGTCACAATCCACCCCACAGCTCACTGCAGAGGCCAGAAGAGCCCAGCTGAGACCACAAAATGATCCACTGAAGCCCACATCAGGATGTCAACCCATGGAAGCATGACCTAAATGAACAGTTTTAGGACAGCTTACTACATCTGACTGCTATCTTTTTCCTCTACAAATAACTACATGAGAAAATTAAAAGGGAAAAACTTAAAAGGGAAAGATCTTTTATCATCAGGCAACACATAGTTCTAAAAGGAATGACCAAATGTCATGCCTAAAGCAGACTTGTTCACATGTTCAGCTTCATCACTCATAATTCAGCATTGGCTAAATCACTGTGTTTATTTATTTCCTTTTTGAAATAACAATGTTCCCTGGTGGAGGAAATGTTGGTTGATATTTAAAAGCTATACACCTTTAGCTGAGGAGATGGCTCTGTGGTCAAAGGTGCTTGTCTGCAAAATCTGTCATCCCAGGGTTTTAATTCCCCAGCACACACGTAAAGACAGATATAAAAATTGGTGCATGCATTTGGAGTCTGGAGTGTATTTGTAATGGCAAAAGGACCTGGCACACTTTCTTTCTTTCTTTCTTTCCTTCTTTCTCTCTTTCTCTCTCTCCCTCCTTTCTTCACTTCCTCCCCTTCTCCCTCCCTCCCTGCTTCTCCCTTCCAAGTAAATTTTAAAAATTGATAAAACAGAGTTTTACACCTAAGTTGGACTCTTACCAGCCAGCTGTGTGATTGGAGCAAACCTTATTCGCTTACCCTGAATTCTAACAGAGAAAAATGAAGGAATTGAGGTTATAAACGCTAAAACCTGATCCAATTCCAAAATGATACATTTTATGCCATTTTTGTCTTAAACATTAGCATTTGCAGATGGAATACAAACACTGTGTTCCTTCCAACTAAGCATCACTGTGCACCTGTGCCTGGCCGGGCACCTTTGGCTGTGGAAGCAGAAGCAAAGAACGCAGACACGCATGTGCGGAAGTGATGTGCTGGCTTTAGGGTAATGGTTGACCAGAGCCAAACGTGTGGCCTCCTCCCTGATCCACGTTCAGTCATAAGACACTGGAAATTGAATTCACACAGACGGGGAATATTTACGCCTTGGAAATAGGCAAATGTAACAAATCAGTTTCAGAAGGACAACAAAGGGCCGTTTTCATTGAGTCAAAAGTAGCCAATAGGGGAGCTAGATGTTTTAACATGCCTGTAAAAATATTTTATCATAACTGTGAAAGGTGAAGCAATGTAGAAGAAATATAGCGGGGGACAATATAGAGTCTAAGCACAAAGAAATGATTGTGAACTTCAAGTAGAAAGGAATGTACCACATCCCTGAAAATGGAAGAAAGCCAGGGTAGCTAGAATGGCCGGAGCACAAGTAGGAAGGGCCCAAGGGCATGAGGGAGGTAGAGAAGAATGCAGTGGCGGGGTGGCTCTGAGAAGTGTGGTGCTTCAGGGGGCTGCAGGACCAGACCAGGCATGAAGGGAGGAAGAACATGATAGGAACTTAGCAAACGCTTGGTTTCAAGTGTCTTGGGGACAGGGTATCAGGTGATGGTGTAAAACAGTGGGTCATGTGTCCAGATGGTAATGAGCTATAAGTGAGGGTGTGGATGCCCTAAAAACAACAGAGCAGGGCCATCATTTAGGGCTAGCAATGAAGACTGAGACGAACAGCTGGGGAGGTGGCAGAAAGAATGAGTTTCAAGGCAAATGGGGTTGTTTAATTATGTAAAATACCAAAAACTTTAAGTATGTTTTGAAATGTCCTACTGGTGGCTTCAGGGAAGAGTTTAGAGGACAGCAGGGGACAGTGTCCAGGTAGATATGGACTAAGGAGCAATGGATGGTGAAATAGAGAACACCTAAGCAAGTCTTTCTAGAAGTTTGCTGATAATGAAAAAAAAAGGAAGGAATGTAACTAATGGAGAACAAGAGAAGGAATAGGGATTACTTTTATATGTGCATGTGTATGCACACGTACTTGTGTGTGCATGTATGTGTGTGCATATACATGTGTGTGCATGTATGTGTGTGTACGTGTGTGCACACACATGCAGAAGCCAGAGGACAGCCCCAGGTGTAGTGCCCTGGGTACCACCCATCCTTTCTTTGAGACAAGGTCTAACAGTGGTTTAGGATTCACCTAATTAGGCTCAACTGATTGGCAGTGAGCCCCAGGGATCAGCCTATACCTACTTCACAGGCACTAGGATTCCACGTGTGTATCAACATGCCTAGATTTCTTCTTTAACATGGGTTCTAGAGACCAAACTCAGATTCCCCTGTTGTGAGACAAGTACTTTACTGACTGAGCCATCTCCTCAACCCCATGGTTTCCTTTTAATACAGAAGAGGTATGCCATATTTAATGGGTCTGGTTCTAGGGAAAATGTTGATAGCATAAGAAAGAGAGAGAATAAGTATATTGACTGATTTGCTCATGAGATTAAAATGCATCTCAAATGTTATCACAAGTGACCTGGTTCCTCACTGCTGCTATGGTTTAGATATAGCTTGATGGTATTCATCAAAGGTTCATGTTGTGGAAGCTTGGTCCCTGAGTGGCACAGCTGAAGTGGTGGACCTAAGGTCATCAGAGACAATATCCTTGGGAGGAATTATTGTAGTTCTGGCAGAACTGTGTTAGCCTGAACACTAACTGGTATTAAGCAAGGCCACCTCATCACATGGCCTGTTGTATATATAACTGGTTCCCTTTCTGTTTCTGATGCTGGAGGGTCTTCACTCAGTGGCTCATGCCATATTGCCACCTCCCGCCACCGAAACCATGAGCCTCAGGTATCATTAAGGCAAGTTACTTGCGTTACATTGAATTAGCTTCCCCTTGGTGTCTGAACTACCCTGAAACAAAATAACAAAGGTAGGTCCAGATATTACACATATGGTATAGCTAAAGAGAAAGGGTCTTTCTTCATAAGATCAAGAAAATCTATTATTTCTGGGAAGAATTATTTGGACATTAACAACTCCAAAAAGCCGTTCCAAATCCAATCTCAACACAGCAATGAACAACAAAATTTTCCACCATGATGAAAATGTTTTATGACTTCTATCTACAGATGGCTATGAGCTGCTCAAATATGGTTTCTGTGATAGAGGAAATGAATACTTTTCAGTAATCAAATTTTAAATATAAAAATGACATATGTCTAAAGTATGTGGCATGAGACAGCACAGGCAAGTCAATGCTCACAGTGTTGAGCTGGAAGTGAACTTCACCTCCTTCCCTCTGCAAAGGAAAGTCATTCTGCCTGGTGCACTGATTTCCCTTAGACTAATGACCCAATTCAACTTGAAATCCTTTGCCAAGGAGTCATATTTATCAATCTTAACCTAGCACAATACCATGGGAAAGTCACTTTGAAATAATAGCCTTTTAAAGTGGAGAGAGACCTCAGGGTTCATATGCTACAAATCCATATTTCAGAGAGAAGAGCTGGGCTTGGGTCATCAACTGCTTCATTTAAAGCACTTAGGAACAGGACCAGGAATATGCTTACTTCAACCTTCAGTCCACATCTTCTGATAGGGCCACAAAGACAGAATTAGCATGAAGATTCATAATCACTAGTTTATTGAAATTTCCAGATAAGGTGTTACCATAAAGACCTAAGCCAAATGTTACCATGGGGTCTGCTGGACCAAGGTACAAGTACCTACTGATCTTCTTTGTGAGAAATCTAGATTTACATATGAACTCTTCGGATTTTTGAAATGCTGGGAATTTGTATTTATGCGATGAGGGCATTGTGCAGAGTAGGCAAAATCTGTTTATGAATGGGATTCAACCTTCAGCTTGACCTCATGATAATGATTTACTGAAACATAAAGCCTCTCTCGCTCCCTCAACCACTGATGTGACAATGGATAGCCAAGTATGCAACTGACAGCTCTCACTGCAATTCTGTCTGGTGGCTTTCTCGAAGGCTTGGACTCATCTGATTGCAGATCCTGGGACAGCAGGAAAGGCTGGCAGACAAGCTGAGAAAACACTGCTAGGACTTCTGGGAACTAATGAGTAATTGTCACAGTTCCCTGCCTCCCCTCACACACACACACACACACACACACACACTGTCTAGGATTTCCCAGTGGGATGGAGTATCTCCTCTCTACTATGTTAACTTTTATAATCACTCTCCCCTTGTCTGCCTCACATCTCCAGTGTCCTTCCCATATTTCATGGGGTCACGCTGAAAAAACCACTTGACTTTGGGATCAATCATTAGCAGAATGCAACCTACAAACACCGAAACTTGGTTTGGTATTTTTTTTGTTTATTTTTTCTAATTATGAACTATGCCTGGGTTCAAGCTTATGAAAAAGTCCTAACATCTCTAAGGTTACATCTACTCCGGTATGCTAATATCTCAATATTCACAATATAGTGCAGAAACTGCTGTCCTCTGGCATAATGAAGCCATGCAAGAGGAACAAATGTTCATCTAAAAATAGAATCCATTATGTATAGCGGCACAGTCATTAGCTTCTTAGTATAGCAACTAGTTCTGCCTCATAAAACTTTTCATTGAAGCATTCATTTGCCACAGGTGCACTGTTTGCCATGATGCAATACCATTTTCAGACCTCAGCCCACAGTGGGAGGGAGGCTTGCACAATGCTGGAGAGAAACCTCATGCAAAATCAGTCCTGTTCCTATGAGAATGACAGATTGAAAAGCAAGCATTCTAATTAGAGAAATGTGGATTTCACTCTTCCCAAGTGTTCTAGGTAGTGTAGAGGTGAGGAAAGGACAGGCTTCCTACCACACCTGCAAGTTATCTGGCTCTTTGTTTCTCTGGTTGGGTGTATGCAGCAATAAAGGAAGTGTTCTGAGGAACTGATAAGAAATGACACAATGCTACAATTTAATAAGATAACTTCCTTTGTATTCACACATGAATTTTTGGTTTAAATATAAACAATTATATAAGGGTTTGGGTTTTCTGGTTCTTTGAGTGTTTTTGCTTTGCTTGCCTTCATGTATGAGAAGAACGTAGCCTTCTGCAGGCTAAGCACACTCTATCAATCACTGGGTTCCACCCCAAGGCCTGTAAGGTCACTCTTAATACCATATCCCTTTATTCAGAAGTGCAGCTAACTTAATTAAATATGGAATTCTAGCAGTGCCTGGATCTCATGGAGAATCTAGAAAAACAGACATAAAGGTGCAGAGACAGGCTTGAACGAGGACATGGTTAGTAAGGGCAGACAGAACATGGGGCTAATACCTGAATGTTAGGGGAAAGAGACGCTAAATGAATTTTAATCAACTAAATATAACCAAAACATCTATTTCCATTCATTCCTGGTTATAGAAATCATTCTAAATATACTAGTAATTTCCCACCTTATTTCGTATAGTATATGGAATGTTATCTAGTCATAGCTGAATAACTGAGAATCCTACAAGGCCTAGGGATATTAATATGGAGGAAAGTAGGCCATGGCGGGAACAAGGAAGCACTGCACAGCATCTCGAGAAGTTTGCTGATTTCTCTGGTGATGTGAGCTTGCTTCCTTACTGTGGTCATCCTGGCTGCACATTACAATCAAGTGAGGAGCTTTCTAAAGCAACAGAGGGCACCCCACACACCAGCTTGGCAAGTTACAATCTCAGGAGGACCCAGGAAGTAGCATTAGAGAATGCAGAGCAGCTCAAGTCCAGGATCCCTTCACCTGATCTGCCTCTTCCTGCCAATGTTCTATGCCGACTGAGACATTTGAAATGTTTTATGCCAATTGAGATACTTTCTCCCCAAACAAATCTAAGGGAAAACTCCCAAAGATAAACAAAATTCCACATTAATCAGGTTCCTTGAAACACAAAACATCCAGACTGCCCTGACTTGATTCTACTTCTGACCTCACCACTAACCAACAAGTAACCAAGGCTCAGTACATTATCTCTCTGTGTGCATTCACTTTACTTCTTTATAAGTAGGGGAAAACAAAGCATTCCCCTCATGGGTTTATGTAAATAATTAAATGGTATATATATATAAATATATATATACACATATATAACCACATGGTGTTTTACATATAATATATTGCTTGTATATGTATGCATATAGTATGTGTATGTTATATATAAACATGCATCTGTATTAAAATACACACCATATATTTACACATATATACCATATATGTACATTATAGCATAACATAGCATCTATGCCATATATATAGTGTACCTACCTTACACCAACATGTAAATACCTAATAAATTTATACTATGTGCATATCTGGCATGTGTAAAACACTACATGTGTTTTTACTGTTATTGGTGCTGATGATAACAATAACACCGATAAAAACATATATGCAAGCCAAGTTACTAAATATTATTTTCCAAGACCTGAGAAATTTATTTAAATACAATGATGACTTTGCAATAAAATGGCTGTTCAAAGTTTACATTTTACCCTTATTAAATCATTTCCATAAAATTAATAATGGAAAAACGGGATACAATACTATTATGCTATCTGCTTTATCTTCTGTGCGGATGATAAAAGCTTACATAATACTGATCAAAATTTAGTTTTACCAAAAGGCAAAGAAGCTGGTCTTTTTGGTTGATTATAGAAAGACCTTGGGTAGGACCCCCAGCAGTTGGATACAACCTTGAATTAGCACAACAACAACAACAAAAAATCTACTATAATTAACAACAGCTACTGCATCTACAACATCTGTAAGTCAAACAAGTGAGCACAACTTGATGTCAGTACCAACTATCTGGGAACTTGATCACAACAAAGGCAAATGGATAATTCCCAGAACAGGAAACAAACTCATGAACTATACACAGAATGCATTTCCTCCACATACTCTTCCAATTCAATCTCTCAAACAATGCCTGGTAGCTAAACATATAAAATCCCCTTGTAATAGTTTTATAGTATGGAAAACATCCAATTTAATTTCTTCTATTAGACTGAGAAGAGCTAAATATAAACACCTCATTAAACTGAGCATAATTCAGTAATTAAGTTATATTAGAAGTATTGAATTTTGAGTTAAAGCCAGGGTACTATCATATGCTTCTAAACTTGACTTACAATACATTAAAATGTGTGCTGCTGCTGTTATTCCCATGATGAAATACAGTGATGGTGATAAAAAATAATAATCCTATAATGGATTTATTCCCTAAAAGCTGATTCCAACAATATTGTTACAATGTTATTTCATAAAACCAGAGTGATTTTTTAAAATATATTTCAAGAGGCTATATTGGATTAGAAATTCCACCAAAAGATCAGGAATCACCACTTCAATGATTTGTTAAAAATGCCATTCTAATAACATTTATTCTCACATTGTGTCCATCAGCCCTAATAACGCTTGGCTTTCCTATGCTAGCCAGGGTTTATGGAAGTGAACACTGAGAGGATGTCATGGCAGTGAAAACACAGTGTCAATAAAAACAGAAGTTGAATTTATGAGTAGAGAGATTGTTTGTTCATAGCAATCCAACCTGTGGCTGGCTGTCCATGCTCAGAAACACTGAAAGCCCAATTTCTAAGAATCTAGTCCGCAGGGATAAGAAGCAGTGCCTAATGCCAATGTAACTGTGATAATCCTAAAACAAGTGGCTTAGAAACAGACACGGACAACCACAGGAGCATCCGAATCTTCTTGGGACTAATAATACCATTTTCTCTTATCAAAGACATTTAAATCATCTTAAAGATCTTTCTGTAAGATGCTTCAGATTCCCAATGGTCAAAGAAACTTTCACCTATGATGGAGTATTTATTGGCGAATTATCCTCAGAGGAGAAGCCTTTGGCAACAAACTCCTTCTTTCATTGTTCATGGCTCTATTCCCAAAACATTATGAAATACATAAATAAACATCTTGTTTGCCCAACCAGACCAATGCTTCAGTGCTCAAGATCAAGAGAGCATAACAGAGTCTGAGGGGAAAAACAGGTGGTCACTGTCATCTTGAAGGAGCAGAGAATAGGAGTGAGCACACAGAGAATATTCTGTTCCCAGGGGAGCACCTTGGTGGGCCTGAGGATAAGATAGGAAAAACTGCTTAGTCAGAGGCTGACTGTTGATCATGTTATGGCAATGTGACTCAGTGTTACCAGAAAGCACTGAGCAGTCACTGACAGTAGGCACTTCAATGCTCAAAGTGAACCTTCATACCGACTCTAAGCAACTCTTACAGATGAGAGACACATGCCTAAAGGTTGAAGATATTCGCCAGAGGTGGTACAGTACATACACAGCAGACCCAACACACAAACGCACATCTACTGCAGTAATTCCAAAGCTTGTATTATGTGCTCCTGTATTATGTGTTTTTATTTTATATTATGCATGTTGGATAATGTATTTTGTGTTATTACAAATTATGCATTATATATTCTGTATTATGTATCTTTTGTATTACATGTGGGGGGCACATGCTATGGCATGTATGTGGAAAACAACTCTGAGGTGTCTGTGCTCCACTTTCTTTGAGACAGGGTCTCTTGCCACTGCAAACTGCCTGACTGCAAGTGAATGTCAGACTAGCTACCCCAAGAGCTTCAGATTCTCCTGTGCCACCTCCCATTGTCATGGGCTCATTGGGATCACAAATGCATGCACCACTTTGCATCTAGCTGTAGGTGAGTGCTGGGAAATTGAACCCTGGCCCACAGGCTTTCCATGCAAAGATCTTTAGTGGCTGAGCCATTTCCCCAGCCCTCAAAGGTGATTTTATAAACCAATTTCAGGCACCACAAATTATTTTGTTTACGTTAAACCAGCCCCAGTATTTACCTAACGTGTTTCAGTGTCTCTTAACCAATGACTACCTTTACCACCCTTAAGGAAAAGGACTCGGGAATAATGTTTTCAGCATTTTGTAGCCATGACAGAGGTTCCAGACAAGGATAGCTTCAAAGATTGTTCTAGGATACACTGGGAATGAGGAAGACAGACAGGAGGGAAGAAACCCCTTGTTTTTAGGACAGCTACTGAGGGAGTGACTGGGCCTCATTCTACAGAAGTGCTCTGAGAAACAACACCAAACCTTAGAGTTTCATCTCCCCAGAGATGCCACAGGTGTGAAATGTCTTCATCAGAGCTCACTGGAAGTTCTGTGTAACTGCATGGAAGGCAAAGTGACTTCTAGTGGTCAGAAAACAAGCAAATGTGTGTAGCTTCTGGCTCTCCTATGGAGGGATGAGGACCAAGGCACACTACTAGGAAGATAGCCCAGTGGGCATAGCGCCGGCCTTGCAAGCATGAAGACCTGAGTTCAATCCTCAGAACCCACATAAAAATGCCAGGAATGGAAGCACATACCTGTAACCCCAGGGCTGGGAACAATGAGTGGCCTTGTCTCCAAAAGAGGTGGAATGACACCTGAAGTTGTCCTTGACCTCCCCGTGCATGCACATACATATGAACAAACACACAAGCACACCACATGAAGAAAGGAGGGGCATGGGCAACACTGTGTCTATTTTCACTGTTAGCATCAGTGACAGCAATGAAAGAAGGGAAGAGAAAGACAAGAAAAACCCTGTGCCCGTGGAGGCTGTAGGCTACGATTGGTGTTCTGCTCTAGGCCAATAATCGGTATCAGCCTTCAAATCAATCCTCATATGAATTTTTTCTGCTTTCTTACATGAGTTTAGCTATTGTTTCAGACTTTGGGAAAAGTTAACAAATAAAAACAGAGAGACTTTATCTCCTTCATTTATCACCACCTACTTGTACACAGTACTCAGTCAATTCTGGAGTGTTCCTTTCTATTTACCACAAAGAAGGAAAGTCAACGCCTATACTTCTGGGATGTACTAGACAAGTTTACAAGTGTTTCCCAAAGAGGAAGTGTCAGTGCCAGAGTCATTCATGAAACAAGTGCCCACCAGCTCTTTATAGATGCCATTGCTTTAGCAGGAAATCGCTACATTATTTGTTGTGTTGAGGTCTGTAATTCCTCATCCAAAATATTTTTTAACTCAATTCCCACATAAGAAATGTCACTGTAGTCTATGTAAATCTTGAACTTTTAAACTTTGCATTGGAACTCTCCATAAAAAAGTTAAGTGACCATTAAAAGAAAACTACCTGCAGTGGGCATTTATAGAAACTTAATCAGCCACTTTCCACAAAGATCCAAAACAGTGTCTCGTGCAAAAGACCTAAAGCCAAACGGGATGACAGATGGAGCAGATGGTAGAGCCATTCTCTCCTATCCTAAGTAAAAACTTATGCCTGTATCTACATCACGAGTAAACAAAAAGGGCAGCGCTTGCAGAACCAGAAGGTACGAAAGGCGGAAGGTAAATAAGAGTGAAGTAGGAATGACAACCCAGAAGTCCATAGGAATTTATGAGCTCCTCAAGCCAGGTGCTGGAGGTGTTGGCACAAGAGTGGTAGAGAGTCAAGGCAGGTCCCACTGCCACTGAGGACCTCACCTCCCTCCCTTCTCCTCCTCCTCCAAACACAGGAAGAAAGCCCCAAGGCCAACTGTGCTGGATGCTTCCCTAGCTGGCTGCTGGTGGAAAGCATAAGAAGCCAGCAACACACAGAATAATCTATTTGAAGAAATCAAATAAAGAGCTCAGCCTCACATCGTTCCACAGAATCCCTTGTACATGCACAAAGAACTTAGGTAATAATCATGATGGCAGGAAGGCTAATGAGTTAGAAAAGGGAAGCAGAAAGTGGAAATGTTTACACGTGACTGTCAAGCTTTGAGGCTTCAAGCCACCTTTGTCATGCATGAGCTAGATGTTTGGAAGTTCAAGACAAGGCACAGACAGAAGGAATGTATGTGCAGCATTTCTAGGATTATCTTCTAGAATACAAGGAGGAGTCTCAAGACAAGGGCAGGAGATATAGTAAATAGTACAACCCAGAAATGGCCAATAAGTGTGTGAAAATATATGCAATCTATTGGCAAATCCACTTAGAGGAGATTAAAGCAAAGAGATACAAAGGTTGCATCAGATGGGCAAAAGTTACAGTATTTCCTAATAATGTTGACTGGGGCTTGAGAAAGTTCCACTGTTAAGAGTTAAACAATGATGCAGTCAATGACTAAAATTTTAGGTGTATGTAACATTCAACTAGCATTGTACTTCTGAGCATTTCCCTCGAGGAACACCTGACCCACATACCCAGATAGAAATACAGCAGGCTGACCATTTCACTGTGTTAGAGGAATGTTTGTTGTAGCCCCAAATTACAAATACATAAGCACCAAGAATCCACTTTTTATTATTAAATAAAATTTTGCAATCAAATCTTTAGGATATAGTAAGGACATTTAAAAGAATGAAGTAGAGACATCTATGAACATATTTCTCTATTACATACTGTGAAGTAAAAATCAACTTGTAGAACAGCAAATTAACATGAGGACAGGATACAAATGAATTTAAACAAAATACAATGAAATGAAATAACTCCTTATGTATGCACATATCCATTAAAGAAAGCCAAGAAGCTGTTACCAGTAGGTGACTCTGGATAGACTGGCCCTGGGGTCACCAGAGGGTGTGGCTCATACTGCTTTTCTAAATTCTTACCAAAAAGAAAATATTTATATGTCATGAACAAAATTAAAAGTAAAGTCCGAAAGAGAATAGAAAGTAATGAGCCTCTCACTGAAGATTTGTTTTATTTTTTTCCTCCTATTCCTTTTTAAATGTCATCTGTGCTCCTCTCCCTCCCCCAAACTCCTTTTTTAGGGATACAAGGAAGGGTACACTGAACTATCTTGAACTTCTTGGATCTGAACTAGTCTCGACTGGTTTTATTTTTACACCAAACCTGGCACAGACCCAGGGCATGGAATTGCAAGGCCAAGGTCTGCCGTTTCAGAGTCCAGCTTTGACCCTTTTCTCTTCGTGGCTAGAATGGAGATTCTCCTCATTTCCATGGCTTCCATGGATAACACTTCCTGACATCATTTCTGCTGTCCACATGACATTTACTAATGCAGGCAACCTTGTCAGTATCGGAGGTGGGGAAGAACCCCCTCCTCACCCATGACTGAGAAATAATAAACTCATCCTCTTCATGAAACCTATACTTAGACCAGAAAAGCCACTGTGCACTAAATCATTTCTGTTGATTACATTTAGTAATAAGTCCAGAGGCAACAATAAGCAGAAAGAATCGTCCAATCAGTTGAAAGCCGGTACAACATATGAACACTTATCAGTGAAAAGGATAATCACAATTATCTGCTTCGACCAATCCGAAACATTCAGTCAGTGTTTAAAAAAAAAAAATCAGTTCCCTACAAAGGACTTGCCTGATCTGGTTTTTAATTCTGAAATCTATCATTGGTGCTGGGTGCTGTTCTCTTTGTTACCTGTCATTTCTATGGTGACAAATTGAAGACAGGGCTGGGGAAGGCAGCATGCCTCTGTCAATAGAGAGGAAGCCAGTAACCTGAATGAAATCATGGCTCTGCTACAAGTGCAATGCAGCCAGGATCAGAGAAGGACAGAGCTGGGAGGTTGTGAAACGTGAGGATGGTTGTCCAGGGCTATGAAAAGAAAGCTCTTAGGACAATGCTCTCTGCGCAGGGTTTCTTAAAGCCGCTCGTCCACCTGTGAGCACATGAGGTTTTAAGTGATTACTAGTCAAAGTGCCTCGGTGGAAGATTGTAGAACGAGGACAGAGAACACGGGAAAGCCCAGGGAAAGAATCAATATCAATGAGAGCTTCCCAAACAATGGAAACAAATGTGTAAAATCAAAGGGTAAGTGTGAAAGTATCATACTGTTTTCTCTGAATGGGTCCTCTAAGATACAGACAATCAATTCTTAGGACTAATAGCCAGTAAAAAACACAGTCTAAATGAAGTAGTCCTGTAAGTCATATCATGATCACAGCCCTGGCCTGGCACCTCAATGGTCTTAAGCCAGGCCACACTTTGTGTGTGCAACGGACTCTAATGCCTCGCTGACAGTCGTCCATGACCTAAGAATATCTATCATTTATTCTCCTCCATGACTGGGCCTAAAGCCAGATGGAAAATGACAAGCTTGAAAAGTGGTTTTTTTTGTAAATCCTCTCATGGTTTAGATGTTAAGATATATGATCCACGACTAAAAAATAAGCCTCCAAACCGATCAATAACTGAGGGATATAGAGTAAAAAGTAAAGCTTACTTTTTCATCAAGTCTAAGATAAACGTCCATGAAAGGGAAAGTGATAAAGAGATAAAAGGAATTGCAAAGCCATAATTTGTGTCCATTGGTTATAAACAACATTACTACTCAGAAGGAAAGGCTGGTTTCAAATGCTGAAATAAAATTTTCCACATCTGAACATAAGCCAGGTCAAAATACTCGACTCACAGAACAATACACTTGTATCACAGAATTTTTGGTCCTAATCCTTTCTCTGTCTCAAGCAAAGGAATATTTATGCTTGGTCTTCCAGGAGAGCTTAACTGAGTTGCTATGAATTATTTAAAAACCCCAAAAATATCTTCTGTTGCTTTTATAGAAACTTGATTTACAAGTTGAGAAAATCAAACTGACAGTCTGGTCTCTTGTACAAACACCCAACCTTTAGAAATGCTCTAGGCATTATAAATAAATTGTTCACAAATATAGCTTCAACAGTTCTAAAAATAGTCTTTAGGAGGGGAGAAAAAAACAACAAAACAAAACCTCTTTCAAGCCATTGTTTTATGCATAACAGCAGGAAGCCAAACAGTGTCAACGCCAAAGTGATTAGTCCACCCAGTAATAAACATGGACATTGACTATGAAATCTCACTCACACATGATTTTTGACAGTAGCATCCAAAAGCCTATCGGTTCCTCCCACACCTGTGGCCCCAGATGGTTCCAGGACATGCACAGTTCTTAGAAAGCAACACCAGGACCACATGGCTAAAATCTGCCCCATTCACAGCTGGCCTTGACACCAGACAATTCTTTTCAACACAGGAAGACCTTCTGCAGGACCCACTCCTCACAGGGCTGCTTCTAGGTCAGTAGCAACCTCTGCTCACATGTAGAACCGAGGTTCTAAGACACAGACTGGGAATGATGACTCAAGGGACTTTGCACACCAGGGACCTAATGTGAAATTTTGATCTCATCCCACCATTATAAGGAGCACCCATATGTTCTAAGGACGTTCTATTGGTTTCCAAGCATATTTAGCACTTTCCCAAACCCTTTTTCATATCTCTCCAGTTATTACAGCTTATAGGACCAAAGGACTCTGGGCCTCCTAGGTTCAAGTGTAGAATTTTGCCAATGACTGTAGAAATAATAACCACTTCCTATGAATATTCTTGTCTAACTGCCCATTAAATCCTAAATAAATATGATGGTCTGCACACATTCTACTTTTTAATAATTCAGTATGGAGCCATAAATTGGTTATATCAGAACTCAGCTACTGAATTCATGGTATTGTGAACAGAAAGATAATTGGAGAAGATTCCTGAAAGCTGAAGAGAAAGGTTAAAGGAATTTTATCCTTGATTTTCTAACATGAATAAGTTATCAAGGCCAAATTCTTTGTAATGCTGATAGAAAGCAGGAAAAGAAAATGTCCAACCTTTGGTCATTAAGGTCAAAAGAATTTTTTTCATTACTTTTCTTCAATCTGTATTGAAAGAAATTAAATCAAAAGAGTACCACACACATTCTACACCAAATGTAATCACATGCCCATGTTCTTACCCTAGACTAAAACACTGTTGTTCTCTGGGATCTAGTGGATCCAATATTTCAAGTTAATATCCATGAAAACTTCTAAGGCATTTTGCTTTAGATATTTTCTGGAAGTAGACTCTTCAAGTAAATTGCAAAAGGTCATCTCTGAAGTAGATCGATTTATATAATTAAGGTACATAAATACTTTACAAAAGTCAATAACCAGCAGGAAAATGTAAAAAAACACTGATCACATTTCATACCTTATTTTGATCTGTCCAGTAAAAGAAAAATCCCTGAGGATCGGTCCTCAAAATGATTGGAGTAACAATAGTAGAGTCCTGAAAATGTAAGAAAAAAAACAATAAATAGGCATGTCAATGTTTGACGCTATGCAAAGTCTTCCCCAAAAGTTACTAAAGAAGCAATAATCCATAAGAGATTCTTCACTGTCATCAATTTTCAGACAAATTATGCATGGCATTTTTTAACCTCATAAGATTATTAATCCTATACCTTAGGTGCTTAACCAATCATCATACTATGTACATCTAACTGGAAAAGGAAGAGGCCAGTGATGAATGAATCCACAGACAAGTTTTACAGGGATTTTTATGCTTGAATTTATATTTATTTTCCAAATAATTTTAATACTAAGCATATTCATATTTCATATGATTAAGGTTAATTAAAATCCATGCTTGAGGATAATACTTTAAATTACATTTGCACTATAAAATGATTTTTAATTGTACCAAGGAGAGCAGGCATAGCATGTGAGCTTCACTGTTTCCAAGGTAACAATAAATAAGGCCATCTCCTACATATTTGAAAGGTACAAACAAAACTGTTGCAAATTAAAACTTCACATACTAAAATAAAACATCAGACAATCTGAATATAACAAATGCATATAACAAAGCAAAAGCTGTATGCATTATAGTTGTATACCAAACATTCCTAAAACACGTGGGGTTTTAGCAATTTTCAGAAAGCCATACTGTTTTGCACAAAAAAAAATGGTGTCACATAAAAGATTTTTCACTGAAATACTCTGGCTTTTTCAGGAAATGCACTTTTTTAATAAAGCATAAATTGACAAGATTTTTCTCAACTTTCTAAACCACAACATGTCATGTCCTTTCTATGTTCAAATGAACTTGTGATAAAAATTGGAATTTACAGAGATAATTTTGAATATTTTATTACTGTATTTTTTTTCAGGGTATTCAGAGCAGTAGTTGTGGGTTCAATCATTTGGATAAATTTACTTATAAGCGCCCAGACCTGGAGGCTGCTCTCTGGACTTCAAATGCTCTTCTATTCTCTCTCTCTCAGTTCCTCATTCCTCATAACTGGAAAGAGTAGATGCTAATAATACTTATCGAAGCAGGTTGTTAATTTAATGAAACTTAAAATTATCATTTTAATAAAGCACCCATACAAATGTTTATCACATAAAGATATTTATTATTAAAACTGACTATTTCTAAAATGTATTAAAATATCAAATAAAGATTTATCCTGATTTGCTTTTTTTTCTATTGTGGTAAAACAGATATAGCATGGAATTTACCACTGTTTAACACACAGTTACGTGGCATTAAGTATAAATACATTCATATAACATACTGTGATACCATCACTACCATCTGTTGCCAGACTATTTCATCTTTACAAACGGAAACCCCATAGTCCTTAAACACGACCTCCTCATTCCCTCTGACCACAGTACTGGAAACCAGCACTCTACTTCCTGTCTGGAAGAATTTTTCTATTCTATGTAAGGCATATAAATGAAATGATAACAAATGTGTCCTTTTCTGTCTGGCTTATTCCACTTAGAATGCTATTATCCAGTTCATCCACACTTGTAGTAGTTACCTCCCTATTGCTGGCACAAAGCATCTGGCCAAAAAGATTGGAGGAACAGGATTATCTTGGATTACAGACTCCAGGGGAAGCTCCATGATGGTAGGGGAAAAGGTGGCATGATCAGAGGCTGGGCATCACTTCCTGGCCAACAGTATCATAAGACTGTACCAAACACTGCCAAGGGGAAGCTGGCTAGAATCCCCATGAGACCACTCAAACAACATACTTCCAACAAGGTTCTAGTTCCAAAATTGCCACCAGCTGAGGATCAAGCCTTCAGAAAACATACGTTTATGGGGGACACCTGAATCAAACCACCACACTCAGTAGCACTGTCAAATACCCTTCCTTTTTAAGGCTGAAGAGTGTTCCATCTTATATTCATCCTATATTTTATTTAACTAGTCATATGTCAATAGACATTTGGGTAACTGTGAATAATAAACTCAAGACAGTTAATTTATGTAAATGCCTAGAAATGGAACTGCTCTTGTAGATCTATGCTATCTTACTTATCCTGATATTTTTTACATACATTGGTTAACATACAATTTGGAAAACGTCTTTTAAATCAATTGTACTGTGCACAGAACTTCAGGTCTGCAAATTTCAATGATACTTAAATTTGAAATGTCAAAGAAAAGAAACCACATTGGAAAATAGACTTGAATTTCAAATGAAATACAGATTTTAAAATGTTTTAGGCTTCTTTTATGGGTTTGCATACATCACATCTCACAGCAATATTTCCAATAAATCAAAGCAACATTTTCAGCCCTATTTAATCACCTGCTCTTCAAGTGGGCAAAATAAAAGTCCTACACACACTTCAACATACAGATGACCTGGAAATAATCTGCAAGTATAATGTACCATTTTCAGGTCACTTCCTCTAATCAGAGCACCAGACAAGAATCTAATAAAGAGTGTTGGTGGCCACTCACTGCAAGGCTCTCAATCAAATATTTAAGTTAGCAGAGCAAAACGGCCAAGTTCTCATTTTAGAACCTTAGTCATGATGCCTTATTTAATCCAGGTATTTTTCTATCTTATTCTTTCTCCTTCCTCAATATTTTCTTGACCCCACTCTTTGGTCACAGTTCTGTTAAATGGTCATTCATCTCAGCTCCCTGACTGCTTCCTTCATAATCACCTCAAACATTCCAAGATCAAGTGAAATTGAGCATTCTTGCCACACAAGGCAGGATTTGACCCAGAAACGCATGAATCTCCACATTCATTTCTCCTGCTCTCTTTGTACTGACCACATCTATATTCTCCCCATACCTAGGCTGAGTAGATGCCAAGTATTCATAATTGTCAGAACCTATGCCCAAGAGAAAAGTTTGAACTGCAAGGTTATCCTTCATTCCCTGAAGATGAATTATGACTCTTGGAACCATTTACTACAGGAGAATGGAGCCAATCCTCAGAGTGCCTGCTTTTTATTCTTTCTGTCTCCAATATCAATCAAACCACCATGGATGGTGGTTTTGAATTTCCATGTGCATCTTATTCAGTGGGTTGTGAAACAGGTTTGCCAAGTGCTTTCCCCAGAGTCTCCAGGTCTGAGACAGTCTGAAAAAAATCACACTTCTAATAAGTTCACAGCAATGCAGATGTTCCTGAGAAACAGATCCAGACCTACAATCCGGGAGAGTTTGGGTCAGGAAAATAATAATATTACATATAAGGAGCATCACTGAGCTCAGAATGTAGGCAAACCTTTATCATGTGAGCCTTCAACTTCAATTCACTCATTTAATAAGTTGTAAGGTATTGTGTCCATAAACATCAACCTTAAAAAGAGACCAGTAATAAAGATACCTGTTCCAAGCTAGTAATGGTGGATGATGTAAATTTCTATTTACTTTTCTTAATAATTTGGAACCACTTTACTCCCCTCCCTATCTCATCAGTGTGACTAAGAAGCTGCTGTATTCCAGTTTACATAAGTCTCCATAAAGTCTTGAAGCTCCCTTTAGGGTCCTTTACTGGACAATCAAGGATCAACAAAACTCTAACATCCAAAAGAATGAGAACTATTTCAGCAGGCCAGAGACCTTGGGATGAACCTAAGAACTATTTCAGCAGGACAGAGTCCTCGGGATTAACCTTAACAATACCCATTTCTATAATTCTTTAAAGCAATAATTTTCTTGTCAATGACCTGGTTGGTATACATTAACAATGAACTCTAAAGAAACTGAGAGGAAATGTCAATGGGACTAACCACCCAAACTCCCTTCCTTTACCAGATACTTGCAGGGATCTTTGACAGGTTAGTAACACACCCTCAATTTTGATCTGAGTCTCTCATATGAAACGAACTGCAGACTCCATAACACACATCTCATGAGATTACATGAAGCTGAGAAACTTCTGCTGCCTACCATATTTACTAAACATATTCCACGTCTAGTTGTGTGACAGGTGCATATAAAATTCAGTGCAAGCCAGGTGTGGTGGCACACAGTAGGAGGACTGCCATGAGTTCACGGCCACCCTGAGACTACATAGTGAATTCCAGGACAGCTTGGGCCAATCTGAGACACTACCTCAAAAAAACAAAACAAAACAAAAAAATTCAGTATGGTACCATGCTAGACGGGTTGTAGTCTAGGAGCATGAAGCTATACCATACAGCCGGGGGGTGTAGCAGACTGGACCACCCAGATTTTTATATGCAATCTATACTGCTCGATACACAGTGAAATCATCTAATAATAATACATTTCTCAGAACTATCCTATTATTGATAACTGTACCTATAGTAATGAAGTGGACTGGATTGTCCTCATCTTAAAGCAAAATGAGGCTTGAGCTAAATAATTTGCCAGTGGAAATTTAGCTAAACTATTAAGGGAAGCATTCAATATTACACCTGAAAACTGTGCTGTATTCATGGTACCCTACTTTTTTTTCATTATTTTTGCACTAAGGGAACTTTTATCAATATTTATTATCCTATTATCCTCATCATTCCGCCTGCAATCCTGAACACCTACTCACTGAGTAGATGTATTCTTGTGCTTTAACAATCTTCTTAGATTGTTTTTGACCCCCAAGAAGCACTTCTCATTTTCGGAAGGTGACAGTTCCTGCATTGTGGAATGCAGGCTCTGCGCCTGCACTGTCCAATAGCCTGCCCACTGGTCCACTGTGGTGCACCTGTAACCACGGAACACTTGAAGACTGCTACAAAGTTGTGCTGTGGGATTTCAAAGGGAAAACAAAAGTGCCAAGTAGCTCATTAATAATTTAAGATACTGATTACATGCTGAAATGGACAAATTAGGAGAAAGGATTTATTATTAAAATCAATTCTATTTCTTTTTTACTTGTTTTACTATAGCTACTAGAAAATGCACAAATGTCTCACATGGCTCCCATTCTGATTCTATTAGACAGTGCAGCTCTATTCCTTCACAGGGACTGGGAAACCATTCTCACTTGGTTTGCCTTGCTAGCTCATCAGAACTCCAAATAGACAGTTCTGGAGATATTTTCTATGAATACATCTACTTTCTAATGTTTAATGTCTAAGTACTGAAAAATAATTTTACTTGTTTTACCAAATATCAATCTTCACTATCTAAGTCAAGCATCAAGATATTACCTGTGAGCTACCCTTTAACAGAAGTGAACTGTGGCCACTCCCTGCACAAAAATGCATATGCTTAATGTCTCAGGACCTCAAGTGTGACCTTATTAGAAGATAGGGTCTTTAAAGAAATGTGTAAGTTGAGAAAGTCTTCAGTGTGGGCTCTGATCCAGTGACTAATGTTCTGATAAGAAGGGTAAGTTTGGACAGAGACATGCACAGAATGAAGACACGGGGAGAAAACAGACTCCTGTAAGCCAAGAATAGATGCTTGGAACAGATCCTTCCTTTATGCCTTTCAGAAGAAAAGAAGCTTGTTGAAACCTTGACCTTGGACTTTCAGCCTCCAGAACTAGGAGAAAATAAATTTCTGTTGTATGAGTCACTCACTCTGGTCCCCTGTTATGACATAACAGGTAAACTGAAGAGAAGTGTGACCCTAAACCTTATGATTAACCTCAAGGACTAGTCAGTCCTCGGGCCCACAGCTCATTCTGTAGCCTGCCTGCGGTGTGTTAGCCAATGTTAACCAACATTCTGATGCTGCTGCGTCCTGCTTTCTTGCTATACAAGAGAGTGCATGCGAAACAACACACGTGCTTCCTCTAATCAATACGGCAAAGTCAACATGGAAACAGAATGCAATGTTACACAGCCATTGCCCAAGATCTTTATTATTGAGTGGTAGAGGAAAATATCCACTGGGAGAGAGGGACAGCTATCAATGCAAAGGAAAACTTGATATCGAATATAACATTGAATATAAGCAATACAGCCTTAAATATTAAAAAAACTTAATAAATGCAGCCTTGGATATTGTTTTACTATTCCTCTCATTGCTGTGTATCAGACAAGAAGCAATGGCTCCTGGTTTGAGGGCTACAGGCCAGAGTGGCTGGAAAGGCAGAGCACAGGGGAATCCATGGTGGCGGGAGTGTGTAGCAGCTGCATGCTCACATCCCAACAGAAAAGGAAGCTGAAAGACAAAGAAGGTGAACAGAAAAAGGGCTAAACCACAGGCCTCACAGTGCATCCTTCCTTCAACCTCCCAAATCAGGGCCACCAGTTGAAACCAAGTGTTTAAACACATGAGCCTGTGCAGGACATTTCACTCCCAGATCACAATATGTAAAACCACAGCACTGAACTAGCATCATTGATGCCAAAATTCCACATGCATCAGTCCAGGGGAGCATTTCCTCCAGGGCTGGGGGGAGCCTGAATGTTCTCCAAATACAGGAAAGCAGAGAGGTAAGAAGCTTCAGAAACAGAGAGTGGAAAACAGTAGAGAAAAGTCCAACTAGAAAACTTGCCTTTTACTGACAAGAGTAAAAATCCCTTCTCATCCAATATGGGGGAAACCTGGAAGCAAGGCTCTTGTTAGATTTTTGTTGTCATTGTTTTGGTTTTTTGAGGTAGGGTCTCTCTCTAGCCCAGGATGGCCTGGAATTCACTATATAGTCTCAGGATGGCCTTGAACTCATGGCGATCCTCCTACCTCTGCCTCCCGAGTGCTGGGATTAAAGGTGTGCGCCATCCTCCCAGCCAGCATGATTCTTTTAAGTACCATACAACATATGTCAAAACAAAACAGAAGCCAAAATCCTCTCACCATCTCCCTTTCCTCTCCACCCACTCCTTCTCCACCTTCAAAACCCTTGTTTAAGCGAGAGACCCTTCAATGTCCAGAATGATATCCAGCCCCCAGAAGGCAGTTAATGTAGTGCTGGAAGGCACTGCACAGGCTGCCAGGGAAAAATGATCAACGACGGCTGGAGTAAACAGAGACCACCGACACGAAACACAATCTGGGGTCATGAGTGGGCTGACCACACCCCCTACTGGGAGAGAACAGCGAATCAAGAAAGGAGCACTTGTGCAACCGAGGAGCCTGGGCCTGGGGGAGACAATCAATAGCTTTCAAATTCGGCTAATTTTCCACTTAGTGAGGGGGACCCCTTGTCTGGAACTCGGGACTCAGGGCGAAAGTCACTGGATCCCGTACTCTTGGGATCCCAAGACAAGATGCACTTAGGGAGCGATTGATGGAGAGGCTACCAGAAATAGACTCTAGGTAAACCAGAAATGTGTATATTTGTTAACCTATATGGACCTCACTCTCCGAAGGAGATTGTGCTTGTATTTTTCAGGATACAGCGAGAGAGCTGGAGCCCATCTAAACCTAACAACCGACCGTAGGCCGATACCTGAGATTCTGGCTGGAGAGGAACCACCATAGTCATACCGTGGAGGACCCAGATGGAACCCCACAGAGAATGATGGGAGGACCGAGGGACCCACAGCCACAGACATTCAACCTACACAGGATAAGCCAGTGAGACAGAAACCAAAGATTTTCATCACAAAGACCCCTAAACTCACAATCTTAAAGCAGCCTTAATACTCATCCACCACGACTCAGGGAACTATGCGGAAGAGGGGGCGGAAAGATTGTAAGAGCTGTGGTGGGGGAGACTATCCAGAGGTATGGCACCCTACAGCAACAACACACTGGAGACAGGAGGTCCGGGCTGAGTTCCAGGCTATCCAGGGCCCCCTGCCACAAGGACTGATCCAGATGGTACACAGAGGAGGATATCCAGCTGATTGGGGATGGGGAG